>APFE030378066.1:4690-21942 GCA_000404065.3 Pinus taeda | reverse complement strand
AAAATAATTTCTTCTCAGCACACTTATGACCTTTAGTGCATTTGCTATCACAATTGTAACAAAGCCCTTTTTCTTTTTTTTTTCTTCCAATTGTTGTGGTGTAACCCTTGTAGGTTGTGGAAGGCTAGGCGAAACAACGCTTCCATCTTTATAGTTGTGAGGGGTATGATTCCTGGTTTCCATAATTTTGCTTTCCAGTATGTCATAAAGCCCTTTTACTCTTTCCAATTGTTGTGGTGTTGCTCTAAAGAAGGTGTTGCTCTTTGTATCCTCATAATGTGCTATCATTTCCTCCAAGAAAATTGACCACGTAAAAAGTTGTTTACGAGAACAAAGCTCTTCATACCATAAAAATTGATCCGGTTCTAAATATGAAGATGAAATACATACCTTTTGTAACAGTGGTACACCATGTAGATCAAAATATTGCTCCATCTAAAGTATCCAATTTACTGGATCCTTGCCATCAAACTTCCTCATATCACATTTTCTTGATTTTAGGAGCTTGATCTTGAAATGACTATAAATTTGTAATTTATGTTCTTCTAGGTTTGAAATTGCGACCTACAGTAGCCCTATGCATCCTCTTTCCAATGCCACCAGTCTAATCCAAATTGGATTCTCCAAGGAAGAGTTATGCCAAATCTCCCACAGTGACCTGATTATAGACTAGTTCAGTAGAGTAAACTTGTACGAAGTGCCATGTGTCAATGTTTCCACCTTTGGATTTGAAAATTATATACAAGAAACTACATCCTGTCGTCTTTTTGTACCTTCTAACAAAATTTCAATTCAATGCTTATAGAGAAATTTATGACAATTTTCCCCAGGTCACCTGTTTGGAATGTAATTCAAGAGTCTGCAAAAAGAACAAATTTCTCAAATCATATCTTTGCAAATATAATGCAAAAAGCTCTGAAATTTAGACCCGAGGTTCAACGTGATTTCATCTCAAATGGGTTTTTTTTTGCTTATGATAGATCGTAGAAAAAAGTTATAGCGAAAGTTCCACGATGA
This sequence comes from Pinus taeda, assembly GCA_000404065.3. NCBI lineage: Eukaryota > Viridiplantae > Streptophyta > Pinopsida > Pinales > Pinaceae > Pinus > Pinus taeda. Next base: position 20,925 of record APFE030378066.1, on the reverse strand, counting down.
CCTATTTGGAGTAGCGAAACCCTAGAATTCAAAGCTCTGATTCCAAATGTTATGAAACTAGCTCACAAAAATATAGAAAAGATAGATGAACGCCTTAGAAATAAGCCTCTTCGAGGGGGAAACCTCCTTTACATTACACAAATGAAAAATTCTTAGATGATACAAATGACAAGACCTCCTTTCTATATATAGGAGTCTAAGGGGTCAATATAATCAGAGCTGACATAACAATAATAATGTAAGGGCACAATAATAACAATAGTGGGATTTTATGTGGCACAATAATAAAAATATGGGGACTACATGGGTAGAACAATATAATAAGGGGGTTGTAATAATAACAATAAGGGGTTACCCTAGTAGTATAGGGGCCTAACACTACCATTATTTTTTTAAACTTAGGAACCCAACCAAGTCTTGCCTCGATTACAACAACTTGACCAAGTTACATTTACTACAAATTTACTATGACTTATTCACCAAATAATGACCTATAACCCATATTATGATTTTCATGTCCAATATTATTCATCTCGCTTAACAAGTTACCAAGTAAAGGGCCACATCCAACTGTGGCCATAAAACAACTAAGCAACATAGTTTACATCTTGACATGCCATAGCACCTGGCACAACTAACAATCCCTTGGCACTACATGACATGTATTAGCATCCTATGCATTCCTTACCATGGTTTTTCACTCCCTAGCACACCCTACCACTCCCTAACATGCCCTAGCACTCTAGCATTCCTTGGCACTACCTAGCATATAACCTTGTCACTCCCTCCTTAACACAATTGGAACTCACTGACACTCCCTATCACGCACTCTTACTCGTTCATTTCCATGCATTTTGAACTAGTTCTCCCTTGTGTTCCCATTACACTCCCTAACACTCCTTGGTACTCATTGGAATACCCTAGGACTTGGCACATCTTGGAATGTCTCCCTAGCACTCTAGCATTCCTTGGCACTAAATGACATACCTTATCACTCCCTCCTTAGTACAACTAGAACTTGTTGACAATCCCTATCACACACTGTTATTCATTCATTTCCATGCATTTGAAACTAATGGTCCTTTGGTCTTCCTTGGAACTCCATAACTCTCCATGGCATGCATTGGCACACCCTAAGACTTAACACATCTTAACATGTTTCGTTGGCCTCTATCATGCCTTAGAACTACCTAGCGTACCTTGTCACTCCCTCCTTAACACACCTATAACTCACTGACACTTATTATCACAAACTCTTAATCGTTCATTTGCATGCATTATTTTCACTGAGTTCTCCCTTATGTTTCCATAACACTCCCTAACACATCCTAGCACATGTTGGGACATCTTGGTCACATGTTGCTCTAGCACACTAGCATGACTTAGCATTGCTTAGCATAAAATTTCACTCCCCCCTACCACACTTGCAACTCACTGACACTCCTTATAACACACTCTTATTCATTCATTTCCATGCATTTTGATCTAGTTCTCCCTTGTGTTTCCCTAACACTTGTTAATACTCAACACGCATTGGCACACCTTTGGACCTTGCACATCTTGGTATGCTTCCCTAACACTCTAGCATGCCTTGGATTTTCCTAGCATATCTTTTCCCTCCCTCCTTACCACACTTAGAACTCATTGACACTTCATTTCCATCAATTTTAAACTAGTGATCCCTTGTGTTTCCCTCACACCTAGCCCTAATAGTCCCTATCATGTGTTCATGCCACACCCTAGAACTTGGCACATCTTAGTAGGTCTTAGCACTAGAAAAGCCTTGGCATGCATAACATTCCTTGGAACTATATATCATTTTTTAGTATTTCCTGACACTCCTTGACACACCTTGGCACTCTGTAGCTATCATTCCATCATAGATGAACTTACTTTTTTTTTTCTGCTTGGGAACCCAACCAAGGCATTGGAAAAGCAATGTTGTGCCTAACCCAAAGTCTCCCTGTGTTTGAAACTAATTTCTCTAGCCCCGTATCACAACCATCAGATTACCTCATGTAAGTACTATTATGAACATCTCCTAGCACACCTCCTGCTTCAGACACCTATAATTCATGGACACTCTTTGGCACACACTATTATTTGTTCATTTCCACAGATTTTGACCTTGTTCAACCTTGTGATTCCCTGACACTCCATAACACTCCTTAGTATGTATTTCCACTGTCTCACTTGTGTTACCATGCCTTTTCATTCTTTAGCATACCCTGAGACTCTTTATCTATCATGCCCTCACAACTACTCTTTATCTCTTTAGGACTTGGGAACCAAACCAAGTCCTTGCTTGACTAGAACAACTTGATCAAGTTCCATTTACTATAACTATACTATGCCTTATTCACCTAAGAACTAACTATAACTCATCTTAGGCTATTCATTTACAATTTCAACTTATCCAATTAACAAGTTACAAGTTTCTAAGTCAAGGCTTATGTTCAATCGTGGCAATAAAACAACTAAGAAACATAGTTTACATCTTGACATTCCATAACAAGTTGCACATCTAAAAGTTCCCTAGAACTATGTGGCATGTGTTAACACCACATGTGTTTCTTGGCATGATTGGGAACTCCCTAGCACACCCTACCAATCCTTGAAATTTCCTAGAAAGTACAACCCCTCATCTCCCAACGTTAAAGAGAAAGGTTTTGTCCCGATGGTGACAACTCCTCCCGTCCTTTTTGCAACTATCTTGATTGCCCCTACTATCTTGATGACTCCAGCTAAAAACCTCACTTTGACAATTTCTATGATCATTTATGGGGAATCCATAGATCATATATCTAATCAACCACAACTACACTTATCCACTACTCGACTGTTGGAAAATACTGATGGGTGGGGTGAATAAGTATTTCTTACAACTAGCACTTTTAAATATTTTCAAAGAATTAGTTAATCTTAAATTATTATTAATGTTTATGGAGTAATAACAATAAATAAAAGAACACAGGAGGCACAAATATTTTAGGTGGAAAAAACCCTATGGGTCAAAAACCACAAAAAACTTTTGTAATAAATCCTTTAATCTTCAACCCCAACTGAAATGAAAGCAACAAATTCCTAGAATTCTAGAAAAGCATTCTTCTCCAGCTCCTACTGGATGGATGCTCCAATGTCCGAGATTCTTCAGTAATCAACTGAATGGACACTCCAACACCCAATGAGATACAAGTCACCCTAGAACCACCCTATCACCCTAAAGTTTTCATAAGCTTGAACATGTTGGTGACTTCATGCACCAGCCTAGCACCACCCTACCATCATATAGAAGAATAAAAGAAGAATGGACTCCCATATGAGGGAAAATGGTCCACTTTACAATGATATAGAATGATGTAGAAGAAGAAGACACACTAAACCATAACCCCAACTATGACACAACCACTTAATGATGATCCTAGACCTCTCGACACTGCCTCTTCAACTCTTGGCAGATAGAAACTTGTACAACTTTTACAATGATGCTTTTACAATGACTCTATACAATAATACTTTTACAATGTCTGTATGTAGTGCTTCCCACTTGAATATTTCATGTGGTGAACTTCTTGCTATTGTTTTGCACCTTGATTGTTTCTCTTTTCATGCTACCCTTTCTCACTTTTCAGAACATTATATTATGCATTGAGTCTTCTCTTGATGAATATATAATAACTGCAAAAAATCTTCAAGGAAATAGCCATGACATGATAATAGAAAAACTCACCTCATCCTCCAGAGCATATGTCAGTGTTAAATAAAAACAAAAAATTAGAATACAAGGAGCCTAATGCAATTAAGAGATGAACATACATATATAGAAGATACTTACTTGTAGCTTACCTCTACTGCATCATTTTGCTGCACCTTTCTCTTTCATACCCTAGAAATTATGGTCCTTTGTACCCGTTAACAACACTTGATCTAGTTTATTATTGCCTTCTAGGAGCATGATATTTAATTTGATGTATCTCTATGATTTCATATCTACAATATGTGATCTTTGGTCCTGTAGTCGCCCTCTAAGTCTTCTTTCCAATGCCATGGTTCTGACCCGATTTGGACTCTTCAAGGCAAAGTTATGCCCAATCTCTCACAATGACCTAATTAAGGACTAGTTCAGTAGAGAAAACTTATATGACGTGCCACGTGTGACTGTTTTCTCCTTCGGCTCTGAAATTGATACACAGAAAGCTATAGTTAGTGCACTCTCTACCATTTTTTTCAGAATTCCAATCCTCTTCTCAAAGAGAGAGTTATGACAATTTTCCCACGGTCACTTCTTTGAGATGAAATTTGAGATCATGCCAAAACCCTAACTTCCACAGATCATATCTCCAAAAATATAGTGAACCAGGATCTGAATTTGCATCATGATGTTCATCAGGATTTTGAATCAAATGGGTTTTAATTTCCTAATCTAAGACTTTGCAAAAATGAAGTTATAGCGAAAATTCCATGATCGCACCTTTTGGAGAATATATGAGATTTCTTTTTATGGAGTTGAGAGGGGTTTCTATAGAGAATGTTGGAGGGATTTTAGTAGCTTAAAAAATTATTAGTTATTGACTATTCAATGACCAAAACAAATTATGAGTGCCATACGACAACCCCATACGATTTTAGCCCACTAACTAGGGTTACTAACTTCAAACATGAATATCTCGCAAACCGTGAATAATTACTTGGAATTCCATATATCAACGAAAACATCTCGATGAGTAGAATCCACCTAGAGGATCATTGACTCAAAATAGAGTAATTTGTTTATTCAAAATTTCCTTGCGAGATCATGGTAGCCCCTGGTGCCTCTTGGGTTGACATTAATGACAACCTCAGATCCGCATCGTTAGCTTGGGAGGCTAGGGTTATAGTCGCATTGATTATTCAATGTTCTCTAATTCACAACCGAACATGAGAATTTCATGTCATTTGGCTCATCTTTAGATCAACAATATCCCCCTTTGACATTGATGGCAATGTAAGTACTCCCCCTGAGATCAGGGCACCTCTTCCTATTGCATTCTCTCTCCTTTTAACATCAATGGCCAAGGGTAACTCCCCTTGACATGCAACCATCCTGTGGGCCTGTATCGACTTCCACTACCCCTTTATTTTCTGAATAAGGAAAATCTAATGAGAACTTGGGAGAATACCAGGCTTCTGTCGAAGATATTCAAATGCTTCACAAGGTAAAGGTTTAGTGAAGATATCACTGATTTGTTCTTTTGTACCAACATATTCAAGTTTGATATTCTTTTCAACAACTTGTTCTCTAACAAAATGATATTTTAAAGTAATGTGTTATGTTTTTGAATGCATGCCAGGATTCTTGGAGATGCTGATGGAATTGGTGTTATCATAGAACATGGGAATAGGCTCACTGAATTGTACTTGAAGATATTGCAAAGTTTGTTTCATCCAAAGGAATAGAGTACAATAAGCTACCACTGCAATGTATTCTTCTTCCACTGTAGATAATGAGATTGAGGTTTGCTTTTTTGTTAACCATGATATGAGACAACCACTTAGATAGAGTGCTGCTCCACTATTACACTTATGATCATCAACACTTCCCATCCAATCTGCATCTGTAAAGGCTTGAATAATGAGATTGTTGCCCTTGGGATACCACAAGCCATATTCTGTTGTGCCCTTTAGATATCTAAGAATCCCTTTGATGACAATAATATGTGATTCTTTTGGTGTTTCTTGGAATCGTGCTACTTGTCCAACTACTTGCATAACATCTGGTCAGGAGGCTATTACATATAGAATACTACTAATCATAGATCTGTACAACCTCTAATCCACATCTTTAGATGAGTCATCTATGATTAATTTGTAACCTGTGACCATCAGAGTAAGGATGGGTTTGCAATCTTCCATTTTGAATTTCTTGACAATGTCCTTGATGTACTTGGCTTGACATATAAATATTCCTTTCTCTTGTTGAGATATTTCAAGCCTTAAGAAGTATGTCAACTCACCAAGTAAAGACATATCGAACTCATTTTTCATCTTTGTAGCAAAGTTCTTACTTGATCATCATTGCTACCAAAGATTATATCATCCACATATACCTCAACGATTGTTAAATTATCTTTATCTATTTGTACATAAAGATTTCTATCAGCAGTACCTTTCTTGAACCCTTGTTGACGTAGATATCCGTCAAGACGAGCATATCATGCTCTGGGAGCCTGCTTGAGACCATACAGAGCCTTATTTAACCTACAAACATAGGCTTCTTTTCTTGATAGTAGAAAACCTTCAAGTTGTTCAATGTAAACTTCTTCTTCTAATTCTCCATTCAGAAATGTTGACTTAACATCCATTTGGTATACTTTTATTTTTCTTGAACATGTATAGGTGAGAAACATCAAGGTGGCTTCCATTCTAGAAATTGGTGGAAATTTTCGAAATTAATTCCTTCCACTTGTGCATAGCCTTTGCAAACAAATCTTGCTTTCTTTCTGGTAACCTGTCCATCTTCATTCAATTTGTTCTTGAACACCCATTTAGTCCCAGTGACATTTTTATATTTTGGTCATGGAACTAATTCCCAAGTGTTATTCTTCTTGATTTGATCCAATTGTTCATTCATAGCTGCTACCCAATGTTCATTATGGCCAGCTTCCGCAAAACTACTAGGCTCAAAGGTTGTTAGAAAACCAATGTGAGCTTGTTGTGATGAACAAACTTGTCAACCTTTTCTTGTTCCAATTCCTTCATTTATGTCACCAATGATTTGATTTGATGGATGGTTCTTTTGAATCCATTATTTTGTTCACTTTGGAGGAACTTCTTGTTGTTGTTCCTGTATATCTTGTTTATCATTATTTACTTCTTCCTGGTTGACAGTTGCTTCTTGTTCTACAATTTTCTCTGTACCTTTTTCAGCCTCTATATCAAGTTCCAAAGATTCTAGATCCTCATCATTATTTGTTAGAACACTATTCGTCAAATGTAACATTTACTCTCTCCACTATTTTTTTTCATATTAGATTATAGAATTTATAAGCCTTTCTTTTGCATGAGTAACCAACAAAGATACCTTCATCAACATGCGATTCAAACTTACCCAAATTCTTTTTGATATAAAATTTGCTTCCAAACATTCTAAAAATATTTTACATTGGCTAGTTTTCCTTTCCATAATTCATATGGGGTAATTGCAATTGTTTATGAGAATACTTTTGTTGATAATGAAGACTGTCGTATCAATTTCTTGAACCAAGAATGTTTCATCCAATATTGAGTCCTTCAACATTGTTCTACCCATTTCCTATACGGTTCTATTCTTTCTTTCAGCAACTCCATTTCGCTGAGGTATTCATGCTGTTGAAAATTGTCCTTTTATTCCATTTTCATCACAGTACTACCGAAATAATTTGGAAGTGAATTCTCCACCATTATCTAATATTAGACACTTTATTTTTAAATCAATTTCATTTTCGACCAACTCCTTCTAGATCTTAAAGCACTCAAATGCTTCAAATTTTTTCTTTAGGAAACCGACGATTGTCATCCTGGTATAGTCATCTATCATTAACATGAAATATGATTGTCCATCTAAACCTTTTGTTCCCATAGGAACACATAGATCAGTATGTATCCATTCCAATGGATGTGATGCAAAGTTTTCTTTTGTTTTAAATACGAATTTTTTATGCATGTCGCGCTGACAGGCCTCACATAGTGTGTTGGAAGCTTTTGAGATTTTTGACATTTCTTGTACTGCTTCCTTTTTTCTTATCCTAACAAGATTGTCAAAGTATATGTGACCCATTTTTTTGTTCCATAACCATATTTCATCTTCTTTAGCTAGTAGACATGCTTTAGTTGCTTCATCCAGAACATATATGTTGTTTGGAGCTTGACTTGCTATAGCCACAATTTTACCACCTGCCTTTCTTGATTTTACATTTTGTGGAGTTGAATAACATTGTGTGTCCTTGATCACACATTTTTCCAACATTGAGTAGATTTTGATTCATGTTTTCAACCAATAGAACATTCTTGGCTAGAGTGTCTTTGCTTCCGAGACTGGCGGTACCTGATCCTATAACATTTGAAGATCTATCATTTCCAAAGGACACGGTGCCATCCTTCTTCTCTTTCATATATACAAATTTATTTCTATATCCAGTAATATGTGTTGAGCAACTGCTATCAACATACCACACATCTTTGTTGTTTTTAGCCTTGAGAGCAAGAGCACAATTATCAATGTTCTTCTTCTTCCATGTTCGTTCGTTCTGTGGCTTCGAAGATTCTTCTAGAGGATTTTCAAGTCTGAAATCTCTAGCTATGTGACCAAATTTTCGACATTTGTAACATTCAATATTACTTCTTAAATGTTCAAATCTATTGATGTTTCATTGAGCCCTAGGAGGTTCATATTTGACAGATCTCCTAGAATTGTATTGGTTCCTAGGGTATGTGTAACATTCTATAGCTTTATGACCAAATTTTCCACATGAATAACAATAGCCAAGAAAAATATGTTGGTACTTGGATGAAAATCTTTGTTGGGGAATTCTCTTCCAAGGTTTTTCTTGCAAATCTTATCCAGTGAAGTCTACATGCTTGTCAGATCTCATAGGTTCATTGTATTTTGTTGTAGAAGGTCCTGCTTCTTCTTCTTTGTAACAAGGCTAGTTCTATCATTGTAAGATCATTGATTTTTGATGATTTCTTCAAATTCCCTTGAGTTGATGGCATAGTTTTGGACAATTTTTCCCTTCTTCACTTCCTTACATAGCAAGAATACTTCGGCTTCTAATGCTTCCCTTTCTCGGTTGTTTTCTTCCAACTTCTTTTGAAGTGACTCTTCAATACATTTGTGTTCTTCAACTTCAATTTTGAGACCTTGAACTTGTTCTTCAAGAGTATTGGAATGGATATTCTCAACCTTAAGATATTTTATAAGCTTGATTGCCTCCTTAGAAAATTCTTCTATGGTTAACCCTTCTTCTTCGTTGTTTGATACCTCTTGTTTATTGTGCTTGGCCATAAAGAGTAATTTCTTGTTGGCTTCTTCTTCACTGTCATTGTCTTCATCGAATGATGAGCTATATTATTTAGAGAGAAAGTTCATTTTCAATCCTTTCTTCTTTCCTTTCTTGTTGAATCTCTTAAAGCCTTTCTTTCCTTTTGACATTCCATCACTTTTGTTTGGACATTTTGCTGCAAAATTCCCAACCTCACCACAATTGAAACATATCAATGGAAGTTTACATTTGAATTTTCCCTTACCAATTTTATTTTTCTTGTAAAGTAAACGTATTATCCATCTGAAAAACCTTCTTCATCATCTTCCGTTTCTTCACACTTGCAGGTGTAGGTGTAGGTATTTGCCTTTGAACGTTGTTTGTCCTTATTGGTTTTCATAGATGCAGTGAACACAGTTTCTATATGCGAGGTACCCTCTTCTTGATTAAGTCTCATTTCATATGCTATGAGAACTCCATGTAGTTCCTCTTTGCTACGTTTGTCCAAATTTTCATTGTATTCTAAGGCCAATACCTTTGGGTTGAATATTCCTGGTAACATTCTAAGACTCTTTCATATAATAGTCTTCTCGTCAACGAGCTCTCCAAATCCTTCCAGAGTGTTGGTTATTTCATCAACGTGTTGGAAGTATGCAACAATGTTGTCATCTACTTTTATTTTGAGTTTCTCAAATTTTCATCTGTAAATTTGAACCTTTGCTTCTTTTACATTTGAGTCACCTTCATATATATTCTCAAGCTTGTCCCATACATTTTTGGTGGTCAAACAATGCAACACCTTATGATAAGAAGATTCAATAAGTCCACTAATAATAATATTCTTTTCTTTTGCATCATTTACCAAATTCTTCTTACCTTGTTCATTCATGGTTGATGTAAATCCATTTTGAACAGTGTCCCATACTTCGTAACCTTGCACCAAGAGATAGACCTCCATTCTTCCTTTCTAGAGTGTAAAATTATTTTCATTGAATAGAGGTACATCATTCTTGGTATGATACATGATATCCTTCCAGTTGTTAAAATTCTATTGGAGGAACCAAGCTCTGATATCAATTGTTGGAAAATACTGAGAGGGGGGGTGAATCAGTATTTCTTACAATTATCACTTTTAAATATTTTTAGAGAATTATTTAGTATTTAATTATTATTAACGCTTATGCAGTAATAATACTAAATAAAATAACACAGGAGGCACAAATATTTTAGGGGGAGAACCCCCTCCCAGTCAAAAACCACCGAACACTTTTCTAATAAATTCTTTAATCTTTAGTCCTAACTGAAATGAAAGCAACAAATTCCTAGAATTCTAGAAAATCATTTTTCTCTATCTCCCACTGGATGGACGCTCCAATGCCCGAGATTCTTCAGTAGTCAACTGAATGGATGCCCCAACACCCAATGAGCTACAACTCACCCTAGCACCACCCTACCACCCTGAATTTTTCACAGCCTTGAATGTGTTGGTGACTTCATGCACCAACCTACCACCCTAGAGAATAATAAAATAAGAATCGACTCCCGTACCAGGGAAAATGGTCAACTTTCTAATGATATAAAATGATGTAGAAGAAGAAGACACACTAGACCATAACCCCAATTATGAAACAACCACCTAATGATGATACTATACCTCCCGACACTGCCTCTTCAACTCTTGGTAGATAGACACTTGTACAACTTTTACAATGATGCTTTTACAATGACTCTGTATAATGATACTTTTGCAATGTGTGTATGCAATGCTTCCCACTTGAAGGCTTTGTGTGGTGAACTTCTTGCTGTTGTTCTGCACCTTGATTACTACTCTTGTTATGTATCCTTTCTCACTCTTCAAAACATTAAATAATGCATTGATTCTTCTCTTGATGAATATATAATACCTGTAAGTGGTCTTCAAGGAAATACCCATGACATGATAATAGCAAAACTTACCTCATCTTGTAGAGAATGTGTCAGTGCTAAATAAAAACAACAAATTAGAGTACAAAGAACCTAATGCAATTAAGAGATGAGCATGCATATACAGAAGATACTTACCTATATCTTACCTTTGTTTTATCATTTTTCTACACCTTACTATTTGCTACCCTAGAAAGTCCAGCCCTTTGCACCCCTTGACAACACTTGATCTAGTTTATTCTTGCCTTCTAGGAGCACGATATTTAATCCGATGTATCTCTTTGATTGCATATCCCCAATATGTGATATTTGGTCCTGTAGTATCCCTCTGCATCTTTATTCCAATGCCACATGACTAACCTGATTTGGACTCTTCAAGACAAAGTTATGCCCAATCTCTCACAATGACCTAATTATGGACTAGTTCAGTAGAGCGAACTTGCACAACGTTCCATGTGTGATTGTTTCTTCCTTCAACTCTAAAATTGATACACTTAAAACTATAATACATATGCTATTCACCACTTTTTCATAATTCCAATCCTCTTCTCAGAGAGAGAGTTATGAAAATGTTCCCATGGTCACTTCTTTCAGATGAAATTCGGGAGCTTGCAAAAACCCTAACTTCCACAGATCATATGCTTAAACATATTGCAAACCAAGATCTGATTTTTTCTCATGAAGTTCACTAGGATTGCGAGTCAAATTGGTTTTAATTTCAGAATCTAAGACTTTTTAGAAATGAAGTTATAGAGAAAATTCCACGATCACACCTTTTGGAGGATATATGAGATTTCTTTTTATAGACTTGAGAGGGGCTTCTATAGAGAATGTTGGAGGGGATTTAGGAGCTTAAAAATTTATTAATTATTGACTATTCAATGATCAAAACCAATTATGAGTGCCATGCCACAACCCCATAGGGTTTTAGCCCACTAACTAGGGTTACTAACTTCAAACATGAATATATCTCAAACTGTGAAGAATTACTTGGCATGCCATATATCAACGGAAACATCTCGACGAATACAATCCATCTAGATATCCTTAACTCAAAAATAGAGTAAGTTGTCAAGTCAAAATTACCTTGTAATATTAGGGTATCCCATGGTGCTGCTTGGGTTGGCCCTTAGATCATCTTTAGATCAACATCAACGACGTTGACCTTAGGTACTCTCTCTTCATTTGTTTATTTATATTCTATTATTAGCTTCATTTTGGATATGTAGAAAGATTAGAATACAATTGAACATGAAATCCCTGTATATATGTTATTAAAATCACTTATAAGTTTGTGTGGCTAGGGTCATGTGGTATATATAAACTTCTTCAATGGGTCCTAGAAGTCAAATCCATTGGTTAGGTGATTTCAAGAAAAACTTGAATCTACTTTACATTGCAGGTAATAATTGGCCATGGTTAGCTTGATATGAAAAAACATATTTTAGGAATATCTTATGCATTTTTTATAGCATGATTATATCCATATATAAAATTCCATTTGTACATGTTGATGTAGAACTTTGTTGGTGATGATAAAAATATCTTGAAGTCAAAACTTAAAATATGTATTGAGCTTGGCTAACACAATATGGGAGTGCCATCATTTTTATAAAGTTCATGATTCTAACAAATAAAAGGAAACATATGAATATCCAAGATGAATTGAGAATCCATAATTTGAATATGTATATAGATACACCAAGTATGTTCATGACCCTAGATAAACATGTTGGGAAAAATCTATAGTCACATGTACTGTTATCTTTTGTTGATTATTGTAGCCTTGTAATGAAACATTTTTTTATGTAAAGGGAATTCTTTGGTTTGCTTGATATGGCATGTTGTAGCTAAAAGGAAAATATAAGAAGAGGTTGTATCTCCTATAGTTTTGAATTGATTAAATGTTGTTTAATGAATGTGGTGTCATAATTCCTTAGATTAGTAGGTATTGAGTGCAACACCAATTTCGATGCATTCTATCTCTATAAAATTTTCCTAGAGAAATAGTGGGAACATTATTTGGGCAAATAAGTGTCTTGATAGATGGAAGTATGTTCATAAAATGAACTTTTGATCAATGTTTATAGTTAGGTTGATGTTAGACCCTATAGTACAGTAAGTTCCTGATTATTTTGCGTGGTCCCAATGTTTGTCCAAAATGTTTGATCTGTCTCCAATTCGTATGTTGTTTCAGATGAAAATCCCATAAGTATATCATTATCGAGGAGCATATATGAAGAATTTGTTTTAGAGACACTAGAATGTTTATACAATAAATAACTAGTGGTTGGTTATTATAATGGTGAAAGATGAATTGAAGCAATATTCTTTTATGCCCAGTGTTAATGTGATCTAGATTTAAATAGGAACACAAAAAATTACAGAGATAACCATAAACACAAAGATGCAACAGAAATAATACTTCATTTCATTAATGTAAAATACTGAGATATGCTTACAAACATAAAATGGAAATAAACAGCTAGGGCGATGGTAGCTTATCTTTGAGGAGAGATGTGGTGGCTACATGCCTCTAAACTGTGTTACAATGAGGCTCAAAGTCCTATTTATTGTTGAGAGACAATGGAAAACCCTAAACATCCAAAAACCTAACCCTAGAAGATGAAACGCCAAACTATGGGCCCCATTTGGGTAAATTGGTACATAAACTTCCCGGGGTCATAACTTTGGCATACGATCTCCGTTTGATGCATACAATATCTCCTTAGAAATATCTAACTGAGAACTACAACTTTGAAAAGAGAATCATCGGTTCATGAGCCCATGTTGCTCCCAATTTTCCCAAAAAACGTTGTTTAGGGCCTCAAAACGGCTCTGAAAGTTTAGGACCCAAAAAAATGCTAAAAATAGTAAACTGTGTTATAATTATCGAAACTAAAAAGATGAAAGAAATAATGGTGGGGGTTCAAGTGGACTTGGCAAGTGGCCACCAATATCCACCTGGATTATTCCTCCCCCCTTATGAAGCAATGGTCCCCATTGCGTTGATTTTTGTCCACGAGATGAGGAAACTTTTGCTGAACTTGGTCCCTAGTGAGCCACTTGACCTGGTGAAGGAGTTGGCCTACTTTGAAAACTTGATACAGTTGGATATTCTGCTGGCGAGTGTGTTTGATCTGTGTGTCCATGTTTCGATCAGTTGCAGCTTGTTCCATGCAATCTGGATTTAGCTCTGTGGCTGTGAGTTGTTTTATAATGTCGGATGTGTCTAGTAATGGTGGAAAGTATGGCCGAAGGTGGTCCACATTGAACACTAGGTGCAGGCAAAGGAATGGGGGAATGCTGAGCTCAAATACATTTTCTCCCACAACCTTGGTAATGGTGTAAGGACCATATCAGAGTGGTCTAAGTTTCTGATAGGCTCTGGTAACACATTCCTTTTGTAAATGCAACCAGACTTTGTTGCCCAGCTAAAACTTGTGTGGCACCTGATGTTGATCATGTCGCCACTTGTACTTGGCATTTTATTTCTCTAGAATGTCATGGAATTGCTGGCGAATATGCTGGATGTGGTTAATGAAGCTATTTGCATTATCTGTTTCAGACCGGACATGAGATGAATCTACATGAGTAGCTTCAAATGGCATGGCCACATCAATGGGACATAGTGGCTGGAATCCCAAGCCCACCTTAGAAGGGCTATGGCCAGTCGAGCTATGGAGAGCTTGGTTGTAGCTGTGCTAAACATAGGGGAGGCTCTCATCCCATGTACGTGGATGCTTTGAGTTGTACATGTGCAAAATGTGTATAATCATCCTGTTGACAACCTCCGTGTGGTCATCAGTTTAAGGATGGAAGGCTGTGGACTTATTAAGTTTGGTGTCCAGCATCAACCAAAGACTGGACCAAAATGTACTAAGGAACCTGCTACCTTGATCTAATATGATAGACTGTGGGATCCCAAAGTGCACCCACACTCATTCAAAGAAGAGTTTAGCAGTGGCTTCTACTATGATATTCTTCTTGCAGGCCGCCATAATGGCCATCTTCGAGAACTTGTCGACGACCACAAAAACACAGCTGTTTCCATGCTTAGTGGAAGGAAGGCCTGGCATGTAATCCATGGAGATGGATTCCCAAGGTCGACTAGGGGTGGGTAGCGGGGTATAGAGGCCTTGATTCTTGACTATTGGTTTGGTAATGTCGCAGACAGTGCATGATCTGATGCACTTCCTGACATCCTGTCAAAGATTCACCTAGTAGAAATAATTCTATAGTACTGTCACCGTTTTCTCGACCCCGAAATGCCCAGCAGCCCGACTATAGTGTGCTTCCCAAATAATCTTGGCATGCTCACTTGAAGGAACACAAAGGTGACCCAGACGGCATAACAGGGGCATCCTGGAGGTGAAAATGTGGAACATGCCGACCCTCCAAGAGTGTCTGGTATGTGCCAAAGTCTGGGTCGCTTGTGTAGAGAAGTGGCCAATCAGAAGTCTTGTGCCCACAATAGTTGAGAATGGTGGTTAATGACATGATCGATGGTCGACTGAGGCAATCTGCAACATTATTGGTGTTTCCCTTCTTATATTTGATATTCGAATGGAATTGTTGTAGGTATGTGGACCACTTATGATGGCGATCATTCTATAATTTCCCTTGGGTATGTATGAACTTGAGGGGTCAGTGGTCTATGTGGATGACCATTTCCTTCCCCAAAATATAATGTTTCCATTATTGGTAGGCCTGCACAATGGAATACATCTCTTTGTCATAAGTGGGATACTTCCAGACTGTGTCTGAAAGTGTCTCACTATGATATGCCACTGGATGCCCGTGTTGAGTAAGGACTTCCCTAATAGCATAGTCATAGGCATCTGTCTTGACCTCAAATGGTTATTGCAAGTCTGGAAATGCGAGCACTGGTGTCGAGCAGAGGTAGTCTTTCAACTCTGTGAATACCTTATGTTTAGATTCATATCAAAAGAATATTTCTTTCGCTCCTCCCTTGGTGACTTGACTCAAAGGCCAAGTGATATGAGAAAATCCCAACATGAACCCGCGGTAGAAGTTGGCAAGACCTAGAAAGCTATGGAGCTCCATTAGAGTGGTTGGAGAGGGCCAATCCCGAATGACTTGGATCTTGGCTGGATCCACATGCACCCCATGTTCATCAATAATGTATCCCATATACTGAACTTGGGTCATGCTAAAAGTGCATTTCTCCAAATTGGCACATAACTTGTGTTGCCGCAGTGTTTGGAGAACCTGTCGGATGTGCTGGAGGTGCTCTTCCCAACTTTGGCTGAAGATCAGGATGTCATCCAAGTATACCACTACAAATGAGTT
>APFE030378062.1:2221-13682 GCA_000404065.3 Pinus taeda | reverse complement strand
GCTGAAGCTGCCAAACTCTGGTCCTTCCCCTTCTTCTTCTTCTCCGGACACACAACTGCATAGTGTCCCATCTTTTGACAATTCCAACACTTCACCTTGGAATAGTCCTTCTATGTGTTTACCGATTTACCTTTACCTTTGCCTATGCCCCCACCACTGCTTGTGGAAGCCTGCTTCTTCCCTTTGCCTTTCTTGCCGCCTGCCACCAGTGCTACATCCTCATCCTGCTCAACTGGCTTGGCTGCCCCAAGCTGACCTTTCCTGATCTCTGTCTGAATGCAATCATCCCAAAACATCTCCCATGTGGGAAGGGTCTCACGAGCACAAACCCATCAGCAAAGTTCATCCATGAACGGGGGAGGCCATTTACCGCAATCCGCACCAACTCAGTGGGTGGAATGGCCTCTCCAATCGCTGCCAACTCATTTCTCACATTTGTAATCTTAGTGAGATATCCAGCTGTACTATCATTACCCATCTTAATGTTCTTTAGTTTCTCCTTCAGAACCATTTTCTGGTTCTCATTGGTACTCTGGTAGAGATTGGACAATGCTGTCCACATCTCATGGGCATTACTCTTTCCTCTCACATGAGGAATGTAATGGTCTTTGATTCCGTCTAGAATCAGCCTCTTACCCTTGTTGTTTTTTTTATTATAAGCAGCCAACTGAGTAGCATCAGTAGGCACAACAACAGGGGTCTGAGTGGTATGCACCATGATATCCCAGACTTCTGCCTCCTCAAAGATACTCTGCATTCTCTCCTTCCAAACGCTGTAATTTGTATGCCCATCCAACCTATCCTCCACCCTCAATCCCAATGACATCCTGCTGTCCTAAAACTGAAAATAGCACTGTTGTAGTAAAGATAAAACCTGTTGTTTATGAAAAATCAGCTTGCTGGAATTTTCTGAGTGAAAAATCAGTAGCTGTAATTTTTCTCTTTTGCTGTCCCAAACTGCCCTTCAGCACTCAAGCTCTGATACCATGTTAAAATTTCTGTTTTCCCACCCCGGTTTTCAGTTTCTCCTTATTTTTCCCATGTAGTTAAATGCCCTTTCCCATAACCATACATTCAACAAGCTGGAAAAATAAATTTTGCTGAAAACACAAATTCTGGAAAATTTACAGAATGCTGGAAATTGCAGAAATAAAAATCAGCAGTAATAAACAGCCATAAAAACACATTAAAACACTGATATTTTTTGGTCAACGTGACCCTGGAAAAACCCCCTACAACTCTTGGGGAAAACCAGTTTGAGAGCTCTTCTTTATTTCTGAAAAATGTCTTTTTACAGCAAGAAATTTCAGCAAAAAATTACAGCAAAATGATTTGTTCAGCAAGCAAACTTATCCGTTTTCAGCCCAACAGACCACCTGGAAACTTCTCAGTTTTCAGCAAAAAATCAGCTTTTTTTTTTCTGCTTGTTCTTGCTGCTGTTCTGCTTGTCTTTCTGCTGTTCTGATTTTGCTGAAGAGCTGCCTGGTATGTGTGCCAAACTGCTGCTTCTTTCTCCTTCTTGTCCAGAAATCTCCCTTGCTCTCTTGCTCTCCTTCTCCCAATCTGCTCATGAAAGAATGAATGATCTTTTCCTCCTTTTCCTCCCTTAATCCAACCCTAAGTGACTTTTGAGTGATCCCTAAATCCAATCGCTGAAATAGATTTAGATCAATGGATGAGATTAAATGCTCATTTAAATCTCACTTTCTATTTTTTAATTCACCCCACTTTAATAAAGACCCACTTAGTCATTTATTTCCAAAGTCACTTTTCCTTTCTAATTTTTCATTTGACTTTATAAAAGACACTTTAAAATTAGACTTAGTAACTTAATCACTTAAAGTCACTTTTAAATTAGATTTTAACTTTATAAAAATTATAAAGTCACTTTAGGAGAAAAATTAAAATCTTTTGGACACTTTTCCCTAGGCCAAACATCAAAGCCTAAGGGAACCACCTGTCCTCCGGTACCAAATTTCAACAAATTTGGTCACTAGGCATTAGGTCTAGGGTTTGCTCTCACTCTTTTCAAAGTTGTCCAAATGCCAATCTATGTCACTATTCAGCTGAGTCTATCATCATTCATAGGGTTGTCATTATCAGCTCAGTGTCTAATGAGTCATTTTACACCTTGTTCATGGTTCAGTTGCGCCTAGGTAAGGTCATTTCCCTCTCCTAGGGTTTTGAAGGCAATTTCTCTTGGACTGTCAAATCATCGGCAAAACTTGTTTTCTGATGTTCATACACCTTCCCCTATCCTTAAAGTACCTTACCAAATGCTTCCCATCACTGAGATTCCCCAAATTCCTCATTTTCGCACAAACCCTAGTTTCTAGCTACAACTTGGTAATTTTCTAGGTTGAGCCTGTGTTTTGCCTTTTTGGACCCCTTGCCCTCACTCAATCTCTGAGATTCCACTTTCCCCTGCTTCCTAACATCCCTCCCTACTTCCAAAAATTTCCCCAAGAATTTAGAAGCCCCTTATCCCCTTCATTTCGCTTCATTTCGACAAAATTACTTGTTTCACACATCGGGATAAGTTTCACTCAAATGGTGTTTCAGAGCAATAAAAGATGAATTTGGGAAAACTGAGAGAGGTTTTTGTCCACAACATGCCAAAAAAGAAAAACCTCCTTCACTTTTTGCACAGGTGTCATGGTTTTAGAGAAATGTCAAAATTACAATCGCTAGATCCAAGGAGGTTGGCCAAGGCACTAAAACGACGGAAAATGCCCGATCTACTCCAAATTTTGGCCAAAGCCTCTTTGCCTGAGAATGGTACTTGATTGGGGACTCCCAGCTCAAATTTCAAGAAATTTGGAGAAAATTTTGTCAATTGTGAATTTTTTTGTGCCACACACATGTTTTTAATCCTTCTTAGTTCTTGGTATATCTAGAGTTAAGATGGATCTATGCTGATCATATAACACAATAGCAAGGGGACAACAAAGAGATGTAGAGAAATTGTGCAATAGTAATAACATCTACAACTAGAAACAACCATTTATTGTGGCCTAATATTGTTAATGGATGTCCTTGTCTTAGTGTTTGAAACTTTAAAATTGGCTTCAAACTCTTTTAAATGAAAATTGTAATAATTTAAAAGATTTAACCTTAATATTTGAACAAAAGTTACATCCCATGCTCTCAAACATCACATAACTCCTACTTGATTACATTTTAAAATGGAAACAAAGTATTGTTCAAACAAGATTTTATGCATGATGTATATCATTAACATGGAAACAAAAAGTTTCCCTAAACTATGGAGCTAGTGAAAATAACATGAAATAAATAAACAATACATTACTAGAAGGCAACCATCTTCTCCAAGGTAAGAGACAAAAAGTTGTTTCATATTTCCAAGTAACACGTCCAAAAGACTTACTTCAATTACAATTCTTTGTGTTAGAGTTGGCACTATGAAAAGACGCACAAAAAAGTTACTTAATATGGGATAATAACTAGACCTTGCATTGGAATTATTCCCATCAACAAAATATCATATGACTGCAGACATAAGCACCAAATAATTCCTAATAAAAACCTTTGAAAATTCATACTTAAAATTTGGATCTCCCAATAACTTGAAAAGTAACTCATGGAGCTCTGACACTAATTTCTAAGGAAATAAATTTTTATTCCTTAGTAGAATATCTAGCAATCCATACTAGGAAGAACACATCAATGTTGCAATAAAATTCACTAGTCTCTCTCTATATTCACAAAAACTAAGCAACATTTCAAGAATTACAAAAGTTGTCTTGTAAGCAACCTTTTCCTCTATTTTTTTTTCATCCCATTTCTTTGGCTTGCCTTCAACCACTCTTTCAGTAGCTAGTAGATGCTCTTTCCATTCATTTAGAAGGGCCTCCAACACAACCTTTGTAAATTTTGTATATTTTAGTGGTAGGGGCTGCTCCTAGCCTAAACCTCTATGTCTAGAGAAAAAAACTTCATATTTCCATGTTTTCTCATCTCCAAAGTCACAAAAACCACCACCTATGTGAATCATGGAGTAATCATGATTAACATGGTTGCCAACTCTAAAGCAAGGAACACAAATTACATAAGGTCGGATATTGCTCACATGTCCGACACCTATATGTAATGTCATTGTTTCCCTAAAATTTCCCACAAATACCTTGAGGACCAACCACCTGCTTCTTGAGTTCATCAAGAACTACTTGAGGATCCTCAAACATTAACAATTGTACCCATTTAATGCTTTCACAAAATTGATTTTTAATTCTCTATGTAGATATTACTCCATTTACTTCATCAATGCTAGGTAAAAGGGAAGATACAACTGATTGTAGCTTTGAACTATTATGTTTAATACAGTCTAGCTGCAACTGCTCTGATTTCTCCTTAGGTACATTATATGAGTTTTGCTTCATGGTTTTAAAATCAACATTGTATTTTTTTATTGTTTGAAAACTTTTAGGGTGCTGTTGGGTACTAAGTTGTTTATAAGGAATCAACCTAATCCTCTATTCATTAATTTATCAAACTGGGGTTCATCTTTTTATTACAAGGCTGTTAGCACAGTCTATGTAGGGATAGTGCTTTAAATTACAGGGGCATATGTCAGACTAACATAAAGCTATGAAGAAATACTTTCAAAAGATACTAAATTACAGGGGCATATGTCAGACTAACATAAAGCAAAATCAATAAAGAAATACTTTCAAAAGATACTAAATCTTATCAGTGGTAAACATAACGAATCACTCTACAAAAGCCATGGAACTATTTAATTATCTCGGAAACAAATATTAAATTCCACCAAACCAATTATCCTTATTACGATGCGAAACTTTAGAATGTATAACACTCTTCAAAAGGAATTCACTCTCAATCACTAATTACTTCAATCACTCCTAAATGCTAGCAATGAAGTATGAAAATGGAAATTCAGTTTGTCACAAAGTAATTCTGGAAATGTGTACAACTAAATAATTACATCTGAAAACTCATCCATTCCAAATGGTAGATCTAAACATTCATGTAACTCAAATGTGAGTCTAAAGATTCACACAACCAAATAATAGATTTTAAGAATTCACATAGTGGAAATTGTAAATCTAAGGATCCACACAAATGAATTGTAAATTTAAGAGTTCACACAAGAAACACTATCATTCATATGAAAATAAATGGAAGTTTATACTACAAGAAAGACAACAATCTTTCTAGTGATTAGGCCCACGATCTCTAGAAGTAATTGCCTTAAGAAAAATTCAAGACAATAGATTAAAGCTGAACCATTCAAACATTCATTGATATCAAAGTAAATTACAAAACGGTCTGTGAAACTTCAAAGAAATTATGATGTTCACTATTTACAATTGCTGAGAATGATAAAAAATCATCATAATTCTTTCTTATTGAAGTTTAATATATATTACAACATATTTCCAATGCTGGAATGATAAAGCTATCTTGAGAATCAAAAGATTCTCAAGATCGCTTATTTAAACTATAAAATTCCGAGATAAGAAATCACATCTCCTCCTTGAATTTTCCATGCAAATAGATGCGAATCCTCAACTAATATGCCAAGATTAGCTCGATGGTCTTTAAAACTTGTTTATTCTCCAATGTCTCGAGGGAACAACAATAGTTCATCAAATTTCTCCTGTACATAAATGAACTCAAATTGTAAATTTATGACATCTAAAGTAGTGAAATTAACTCATTGACAAGATGAAATACTAAGATATTATTAACTACTTTTCTAGAGCTTCTATCTCTCAAATTGTTATAAACTATACTTAAAGGTCTTGTGAAATAAAGAAACAAGGGAAAGAAAAATACCAATTCCATGGCCCAACATCACTCCCCACCTTACCTTTTTGCTTATCCTCATGCAAAGAGATGATTAACATGTAGAAGTGTTAAGGAATAAGGTGGGTAAGGTTCTTCACCATAATACCGAAACCCATTTCTCTTTTGGATTTCCTTGAAGGCCATAGTCTTTGTTAGTGTCAGTCTTTCCAACCTTCCTCCAGTGATCAAATATGCTCTTACAAAGTGGTTTCAGAGTGTTAAGGTCAAATTTTGTCTTTTCAAAGAGTTTTCAAGCAAAATTTGGTCACTAGGCATTAGATCTAGGGTTTGCTTTAACTCCTTCTAAAGTTGCCCAAAGGCCAATCTATGTCACTATTCAGCTGAGTCTATCATCATTCATAGGGTTTTCATTATCATGTCAGTGTCTAATGAGTCATTTTACATCTTGTTCATGCTTCAGTTGTGCCTTGGCAAGTTCATTTCCCTCTCCTAGGGTTTTGAAGCCAATTTCTCTTGGATGGTCAAATCAATGGCAAAACTTGTTTCCTGATGTTCATACACCTTCCCCTATCCTTCATGTACCTTATCAAACACTTCCCATCACTCAGATTCCCCAAATTCCTCATTTTTGCACAAACCCTAGTTTCTAGCTACAACTTGGCAATTTTCTAGGTTGGGCCTGTGTTTTTCCCTTTTGGACCCCTTCCCCTCACTCAATCTCTGAGATTCCACTTTTCCCTGCTTCCTAACATCCCTCCCTACTTTCAAAAATTTCCCCAAGAATTTAGAAGCCCCTTATCCCCTTCATTTCGCTTCATTTCGACAAAATTCCTTGTTTCACGCATCGAGATAAGTTTCACTCAAATGGTGTTTCAGAGCAATAAAAGATGAATTTGGGAAAACTGAGAGAGGTTTTTGTCCACAACATGGCAAAGAAGAAAAAACTCTTCACGTTTTGCACAGATGTCATGGTTTTAGAGAAATGTCAAAATTACAATCGCCAGATCCAAGGAGGTTGGCCAAGGCACTAAAACGACGGAAAAGGCCCGATCCACTCCAAATTTTGGCCAAAGAATCTTTGGATGATAATGGTACTTGATTGGGGACTCCCAGCTCAAATTTCAAGAAATTTGGAGAAAATTTTTTCAATTGTGAATTTTTTATGCCACACAGGTTTTTGCCCTCAACGGGTAGCGCGCCGCGCGCGACCCTTTCGTTGGGGAGGTCCATTTCATGAAAACTCAGCATTTTTGGATTTGGGATGCAAAAATACACTTGCTCAACAATTACCAAGATATTTCACCAAGTTTTGAGCCTCCACAAGGTCAAACAACAAGCAAAAAATGGCTTTCTGCCACCTTTTTGACACACAGGAAGCAGTCTTGGGAGATTGCAATTTTGGAGGGGAAATGACCACCACATTATGAACTTCTACTTGGGTTGGAAGTAGACATCCAGACCTTTCTAACAAGCCCATTTTTGCCTCATTTGGACTTCGGGAAGTGCCTCAAACGTTGGCTCAAAGGCGCGCGATGCGTTAAGGATTGGGTCGCGACACATCGTCACATTTTCTCAATTTTTCACCTACAGCTCAGCAAAATGCAGTTTTGACTAGGTTTGACTTTTTTGAGTGGATTTTGATCCTCTTTGTTGTAAATGATGTAATTTTATGATACTTTGACACTTATTTATCTCTTCTAGAAGATTCATTCATGAGATAGGCAAAAATTAAATGAATGAATTGGTTTGCTAGCTTATAGAGGCAAGTTGTTTTGACTGCCTAGATTTTAGCGCTCAGTTTGGAATTGGTTGAAACAGCTCCTAGGATAGTGAGCTCGACCCCTAGAGGCAAGGAAATATGTTAGATTGCCTATATTATTTACTTTCTTAGTCATTTTCATGGTTGGACTCTTGAGGGAGAAAGCTTCTATTGTATTACTCATTGTATCTCTGCATTTTTGGCAAAGGAAGAAAGACCAGGGTTTTGCAGTCCTTTTTGGGATTCCTGTGGTTACATGTATTGAAGGTGTGTTTCTCTTTGTACTTGTAAGTTTATTATGTGAATCATATTCTTACTTTTTCTTCTGCAAATTAGGCAAATGAAGTGTTAAGGTAGAATTCATGGTTGCTATGCTCTGCCTTTAAGTTTGCTTAATATCAATGTTTTCAGCTGTTTAAGGAGAATTCAAAGTGATTGCTTGCTCTCCTTAGTTCCTCACTAGTCATTCTCATCCATCCAAATCTTTCAAAGGCATCAATACAGTCTCCTACCTTGCCCCAAAGAACCCCCTGCGAAAACTGTGTCCAATCCCCGCACCCAAAATTGCCTTTCCCCAATTTTCCACCAAAACCCCAAAAATCCCAAATCAAACCTTTTTATCAGTTTACTAGCCTAAAATCAGTGTTCTTTATTGGTTATCTTTGCCCGTTTAAGATCTTTGCCGAGATAGACCGGAGAGAGCCCTCTCTTGCCCCGTAGGGCTAGCTACGAGGCTAAGTGGTTTGATGTTGCCTTGGAGTTTACCTTTTTCAGCCTGAGGTGAAATTTCAAGCGCTAACATATTGGCGACCATACTGGGGAAGAACAAATGGTTTGCTTGTTTATGTCATTTGTTTTATAAGCTACAGACAGAGCCTGAAGTTATGCCAAGTAGCCTTCGAAACGCTTTTGCTTTGCATTAGCGGAAGTAGATAAACGCTGCTTCAGTCAATCTCCGGTCTAGCTTGTAAATGTGACATTCAACTTATAAATTACCCCAATACATGTATCAAGTTCAGATATGATGGTTGATGGTGGACACCGATCAGACACTTGACAGGCTGAAATCATTCACCTGGCGACTCTAAATCAGTTTCGAGATCAGATTCAAAGACTGCACTGGAGGATGATCCCGACCAGCAAAAACATGAAAGGACAACATGGACAGATCAGGTATTCAAGTTGGAATTTCATCCAAGACATTTTGTTCTTTGTCATAAATTATTTCTTCTATTTTCCCAAGAATGTCAAGAAAGCTTTGCAAAGTATATTGTATTTGAGAAGAGATCCTCGGCCTGTAGTTGATTCTTTCCCTTTGAAGATTGTGTATACCAAAGATTTTCATACCTTTGAGCTTGATCAAGACCTTTCTTCTAAATCTTGTGATGACCATCTTAAAATTGATGAACCTCAAAAGACCAAGACCGATTCTATACCTGCTGTACATACCCCTACACCTTGTAAAATTCCAGATCGGTATAAACCTCTTGTTTTACCTTCTGTTTTCCATGCTTTCCCCAAAAACTATGATCTATACTTGCCGAGGTTTGATGGTGAATGTAAGAATGTCAACGCTGAGCAACATGTGTAGAATGTTGAGAATTTTCTAGACCTTTTTGAAGTTGATGAAGAAGATGTCAGTATAAGGCTTTTTTCTCTTTCTTTGCAAGGCAAAGTGAAGAGTTGGTTCAAAACCTTTCCTGATGCAAGCGTCTCAGATTTCCGGCAGTTCGTCAAAGTCTTTCTTGACAGGTGGATGATCGGGCATAACCTTTTCTTGATTGTAGAAGAGTACAACCAGCTGAAAAGACTACCAAGGGAGACAGTACAACAATTTTCTGCCAGATTTAACCAAGTTTATTATTTAATGCCAGTTGAGATAAGGCCTACTCCTAGATCTGCTCTCTTGCACTATCCGGGTGCCTTTGATCCAAAGATGGAGTTTCAGCTGAGAGAAAGGGATATTGCAACGCTTCATGAGATGCAAAACAGTGCAGTAAATGTGGAGGCGCATCTGCTGATCCGACGGGCAAGGTTGAAAGAAGAAGAGATGAAAAACATAGATCTGATCGAATCAACATCTCTAGAGGAGAAACTTGACATTTTGGTAAGTGCAGTGGAAAAGATGATGGACAAGAGCAACGCAAGGAATGATGATTATGTTCTAGCTCATGGCTTGATGATTGAAGAAGAACAAGTTGCTGCTCCAAAACATTTTGTTTCTTATCCTAGTTGTCATATATCTGATAATGATTGTTTTGTAGATCACCTTGGCGAAGAAAGAACTGTTGATATGACCTGCATGCTTGATGATATGTTTTATACTGATGATTTGCCTCAGTATGATGAGTATGATGATGATTATGTTCTCCAAAAAAGAAGCTAATCTTTTAGATGAACAAAAGCTAGGTTGTGGGAGGAAGAAGTTCATTTTCAGCGCTGAATACAATGTTCAATCACACATATAAAGCTATGACATTGACGGAGGGAAAGTGCAACAGATTTGAAGTAAGTGGCAGGATCATTTCCTTTTTGTTTTGATTCATGTCAGTTCATCAGAAGAGATAACTACATGCAATCAGGAAATCAAATGTCAAACAAGTCTTGTTTTGATCATCTTGAGAACAATTTGAAAAATTTTTGTTCAAGACTTCTCATTATTCAGATTTGGCAACCCCCGAAAAGCCATTTGATTGTCAAGTTGCAGCTTGAAGACTTGGAAGTGCACACACATGATTTAATGATTCAAGGGTAACTCCGTACCATTCTGTTTTGAAATCATTTCAGTTTTTGAGGGTAGGATTGCATGTAAATCTTTCAAATGAACAGCCTATAACAAATCAACAATCTCTCAGTGTTAATGTTGAGGATGAGACAGATAACAAAATTCTTGAGAAGCCTGTAGCATCAGATTTGCAGCCACCAAATGAAATTGAAGGGCAGATTACAAATGAAGCTATGGAAGACGAAATACATGATTTGACGATGCAGGAAGATTCTATACCCTTTTATTTCAAAGCATTTCAGTTTATAAGGCAGAATCTTCGTAAAATCTCTCAAGAAAAAGATGAACAGCTAGAAGGATGTCATACATTTTCGATGGATACATTGCAGCAGTCTGTTCAAGTTTTTCATGATCCAATAGTTGATGTTCTGGATGAGGTTTGCAGTCAAAGTCTCTTTCCATTGACTATATGTGAGGTTGAAACATGTATTGATACAAACTTGATCCAGTAGCCGGTTTCTTTGTCATTTTCAGCAGAGGTCTCGTCACAAGGCTCAGATCAAAGTTTGCATTCATGGTATGAGGAAAAGAGAAGTAATCCATTAGATGAGCTAAGTTCCAGTGTGCTTGAATTTCAAGACCCTTATGTAGTGTTTTTGGAGGCAGATAGAGAATTCATATCATTCAACGGATCTGTTTCTAAGTTATCATGGGAGTTGCCTTTCAGTAGTTCTCTCTTGTTGTTCATAAGTGAGCACTTGCGGAGAATTCAAATAGCAAACAAGATACTTACTTGGTTGCACTGGTTGTTTCATTTCACTTGATCAGGTGATGAATGAAACTGTTAGAGTAGGTTGTGATGAATAAGCTCCACTTTGAGCATCATTTCCAGTTTGTCGGTGGTGTTTAAGTATTGAGTCAGTTTTTAGTTGAGTGAGAGTCAATTTGTGTCATCCGAGTCATCAATTTTCAGTCATGCATTTTAGTTTGAGTTTATGACTCCATTTCCCAATGGATAAGGCGCTGGTCTACTCTCCCAAAGATCTGCTGTTCTTGGCACCTCCAAGGAGCTACCATTCCCATTGGAGCCAATGTTAGTGTCAGTCTTTCCAGCCTTCCTCCAGTGATCAAATCTGCTCTTACAAAGTGATTTTGAAGTGTCAAGGTCAAATTTTGTCATTTCA
>APFE030378058.1:0-11640 GCA_000404065.3 Pinus taeda | reverse complement strand
ATTTAAAATTTATTTTAATCTTGCATTTTTGCACCACTCATATTGAAATATTTTAGTCAAGGTTTGGAGCTATAAGTGTAGCCCATTTTCAGGACAGAGATGACTAGAACATTTTCAGGATAGAGATGATTAGAAACATCCACCAAAAATATTTCAAGCGAGTATTCTGGAAATGCAAGATCAAAATTCATCTCCTCACAAAAACCTCCAATCTCAAATTAAATTTTATTTTAAATTTGTTCACAAGGCATAGAACAGAGGGTGATCGGGTGTACAATTAAAGCATTCCATAATGTCAAGGTAATAGAGGGTGATGGGGTGTACAATTAAGGCATTCCATGATGTAAAGGTAATAGAGAGTGATGGGGTGTACAATAAGGCATTCCATGATGTAAAAGGCATATGTTCAAAACACTTTGGACAAAATCTAGCCATATTAAGCACTAGGCTAGTTTGAGCTTAGATAACCATGAATATCAATTTCTCAAATGAAAAATTAAATATACAAATCTCAATACCCACACAACTTAGTAAACAAAAAAATTATATATTTAAATTACTAATCTAAAACAGAGTCAAGCTGTTAGATTATGAATAAACTTATCCTTCAATTACTTTCATTAGTAACACTTTTTCGCACAAATATTTCACTTTCCAACTCAATTATAATTATATATATATATATTTTATAGATATATAACACGCTAATATATTTACTATTTATATATTTTATATAATATATATATATATATATAATATATATATTATATTTCAACATTTTCCTGTTATTTATCCTAAAATCTTAAACCATTGCCCTCCGTAATGCGCAAAATAACAGTGGCCATAGATTTCATTCATGCACACTGCAAATTTGTAAATTATTGATAGATTTCATTCATGCACACTGTAAATTTGTAAATCATAAACAGTTTAATAAAAGTAAATTGAAATATCACTCTGACGCTGTGGATCATTAGACACAGCAGTAAAATGAAAAGAAATAGAAAATTACGGTGCCTTTGTGTGAACTCATTTGAAATACAAGTGAGAGTTCCACTTTTTTATTTAAATCTATTATGCTCGAATATAAATTTGAAGGGTTCCACTTTTTTAAGTTTGTCCATATCAGATAAAAAAAAATTAAGATTTAGAAGGAATAAATGGAAATCATTCTAGGTATAAGTGTTATTTTAAAGCCTTGTTAAATTTTTAGTGTATTGTTTTGATAGGTTGTTTGGGTTGAAAATTGGTAAATTAGTATTTTTTTAATCTAAATCTATTGTTTTTTTTATTATTGGAAATTGGTAAAATAATTTTCTTTCTCATTAAAAATAATACTAAGTTGAGAATGAAAATTGAGAGTATAATCAATGAAGGGAGTTATTAGTAATAACTTTGTTACATATCCAAATCAAATATTTAAAGTTTTTTGTGCATTTTTTTTCCATCCGAGGTTGGCGTCTTACAAAATGGATCAGTATCAGATAGAGAAACCCTATCATCCTTCAATTTTCATGAGAAATGTAGATATAACCCTATTAGGGTTTTGGATTTTGGGAGCGGCCGAGTGGAGCTGCACACTGAAAGCAACCAACCAGGTCGTTGTCGCCATGGCTATCTCACTCTCGAAGCCAATCAGTGCTAGGAGGGAATGCGGGGAGTCTATGCGTCGATAGGCTCCGGTTTCCGACACGTTTTGTTCTCCCTGGAGTTTCTTTGTTTGGATCCCCATGCACGTCTCATACGCATCGTGCCAGCCACCTGCCATAATATCCCTCCATGCCTTTTGACACATTTACTGTTCTCATCCTTGGTCTCAAGCATTTATAAAACCATTTTTGACAGGAAGTAAGAAAGTTTTGGCCAACCTTCTTCTCCCCCTGCACACTCTTGCACAGTTTCGATTTTGAACAAGCTTTTTCTTTCTTTTTCGACGTGGAGGCTCTGGTTTGCTTTATGTTGGAGGTTTATGTTGCTCTCCACTCTGCTTTCGCTCGGTAAGAGGTCAGTGTAATCATTGTTTCTACTTTTCGTTGTTGCTCAGTTTTTCACAGGTTTTTAAGTTCTCTGGAATTCAGTCATTCGTATGGAAAATTTTAAACGCCTCTTCGTCAATTGTGAGACAGTTTGTAGCCTGATGTTACTCCATAGAGTAGATGTTGGGAAGGATATATGAAGGATTTTTAGAGCGATTCATAATATTGGAGCATCTCTTATTTAAAAGTCTGGGGTTATCATCATGTTTTGGTTATTACACAAATTAAAGTAGCTTCTAGTTTTCTATAAACCCTGTTCAGATTTTCGAATCAAAATAGGAGCCTGGTGGTGTATCTTTGAAATTTATTGTTGTTGTATTATTTTCCAAGACTCCTCTTCTAGTTAATTCCTTTTTTGATTCTGAAAGTCTTCATAGTTTGCCTTGGGTGAACCTGGATAGGGACTACTTGTTTGCCTCAGCTCACGAGTAGGTTTTAGTTCTCTATCGATCGCCACTACTCATGATCCGAAAACCACTCCTGGGGATCGGTTTACTTTTTACGGGACTGTGGTTTTGCCATTTCTGGTTTTATTTTCAAAAGACTTTTAGATATGGGTCCATGACCGTTTACCATCTCACCTTGCCTAATTAAATGCAATGATTCTTAGTTAATTCCTTTGGACAACTATCCCTCTCTACTTCCAAGCCAATCCTTGAACAACGTGTCCTCTGTCAGTTGTGTCTCTATCATTTTTCCAGCTTTATTCAATCCAGGTATTATATTCAGGGCTATATCAGATGAACATTTATTATTGGTACTAAATCCAAATTTGGCAATCCATCTCTTAGTTATTTATCCTTGGAAAGGAGGTTTTTCTATATTTGAGCCATTTAAAACATTCCCATCCGAGTCTCCGTTTTGCCAGGCTTTTGTCAGAAGAGTCTTATCCCCCTCAGTTGGCCATCCTCGTTCGGGCTTTTCCTTTTGAAGTCGGACTGATGTTCATTTATTTATGGGATAAAAGTTCTAATTTGATCATCTTTTTGAACTAAGTCCTCTGTCATAGCTTCGGGGTGTGAGCTGGTGACGCATGGAGGGTGGGTCTGATGTATCGACCACGGAGGCCATGATACGTGCTACCATTCAGGCTGAAAAGGACTGGGGTGATGCCAAGATTGGGGGTGATTTGCAATCCACGTTGGATGATGTGGTCATTCAATCAACAATGCAAGTGGCTGACAAGGAAAGAGCCCGGTCCCATAAGTCTTGTATGAAGGAGCGAAGCGTTATAACAATGCCCAGGTCCCTGTTAAAACCACTCCTCTGCTAGCGGCATTAAAATTGGACAGTATCCACCTCTCCGATTATATAGATAGTCTCCAAGACCTTGCCTTGGTGGGTAGATGGCACTTCTCAGAAATGGAGGATTCTATGATGAGAAAATGGTTGGAGTCTCAGTGGAAGCCGCTAATTGGATACTTCCCCATTGTATCAAAGCTCATGAAGGAATGGTTTTGCTTTCATTTTTTAAATGTTGGTGATGTTGAGGTCATCCAGAATCTCCCTTGGGTATATGGAAGAAGCTTCCTTGTACTTCACAGATGATATATAGGATATAACCCGTTGAAAAATACTCCCTCAAACAATTTAATATGGGTCAAGCTCCCAAATCTCCCCCTGGAATTCTGGTCCAGGGAGACTTTAACAGAGATAGGTAATTCTATTGGGAGATTTGTCTACGTTGATCCATGGTGCCTGGGGGAAAAAGACAAATGCATTGCGTGGATTCTTATTGAAAAGGCCTTCAGGGGTGGATTTCCTGATCATATAGAGATCGCCTGGAGGGATTTAAAAACAAAGCAAAGGCTTGATTTCTGGGGAATCCCCTTCAGATGCTCCGCTTGTCAAAAGACTGGTTATTAAGAAATGCCCTCGACGCCTGACTTTCAAAAGAAGGGTTTTTCGTGAAAAGTCCAGGATGGCCTCTCCTCTGTCTTCTGTAAAAGAGAAGCTATCTCCTTCTCCCAATTGGACTCCGACTGACCTGGAGGCTGTGCGAGAAAAGAACCTAGAAATTGGATCCAGTCTATATCCTCATTTTTTCTCACAAGATCGCTCTTTGTGCATTGGTTCCAAGTCAGATTTTATGTCTATATCTGATTTTAATGTCAACAAAGAGTTAAAGTCTTTTTTAAGCCATCCTCCACCGAAACCTTCTGATGGAAAAGCAATTCCTCATCCCCCGTCATTTCCAAAACCTAAAAACTTTAAAGTGGGATCATAGACCATCCACATCTCATCGTCTTCGCCTACTCCCGATAAACCCCATCACTCCTCCGAAAAAGGCAAAAAGCCGATGGTATCTGCCATCCCATTACTTTCTCCATCCTCATCTCCCGCGAATTTGTATGAATCCCATCTCTCCTTCAAAAAAGGAAAAGAGTTGATGATATCTGCCACCCCTTTAAATTCTCTGACATCATCTCTTGCAAACTTGTATGATAGCAACCTAGATTTCCTTCTCAATAAGAAGTCTCTCGAGTTGGAGCCCTTGACCATCCATAAGCCTCGGTTGCCTTCGCCCCCCTCATCAGCCCGAACTCTGCAAAGAATATAACTGTTAAGAAGAAATTCAATGGTGGGAGCAGACACTATCGTGGGAGGACTAAAGATGCAGATGGTGGTATAAGGAACTTGTCTCTTGTGGATGTCCCCATATTCGACATGTCTGATAATCAACCTATTAGAGCTAGCGCGGCTGTTAATCCTCCCCCATGACTTTTATCATATCAATGAATATCCGAGGTCTGGGAGCAGACCTCAAATTTTTGGCGCTCAAAGATCTTTTCTTTTCCGCCAAGCCAAAAATCATTCTTGTTTAGGAAACTATGCACAACAAACAAGAGTCCATTTCATACTTCAGAAAAATGTTTCCCTCATGGTTCATGGCTGCCTCGGAAGCCAAGGGACTTTCGGGTGGATTGGCGGTTATGTGGGATCCCTCCTAGATAAAAGCTAAAGCCTATAAATGTTTTGCAGGAATACTAATCTCTGTGGTTATTAGGGGATATCCTTGACCCATCAATATCTTGAATATCTATGCTCCTTATAAGAAAGGTCTCTTTTCTGGGATAAATTTTTTAATTCAAAGATTTTTGACCTTGATTCATTAATGATTACAGGAGATATGAATATCACTCTAAGTTCGAAAGAACGATGGGGAAAGTGCAGGAAGTATGATCCTCTCTCTGATCGAATCAAGTTTGAATTTTTCCACAAGAACCTTGTAGATGTTGCTCCAACCAAAATGATGCCTACGTGGGATAATGGAAGAGTTGAAGGAGCCTACATTGCAAAAAGGATAGACAGGTTTATCGTTCATATCAGCGTCATAGATAATATGGGCATGCCTTTCTCGACCATTGAAAATGCTTTCATCTCCGACCATAAACCAATTTCTCTCAGTTGGAGGGAAAAGGGGTACAGGATTGGGTATCCCTTTAAATTCAATAGAACATGCCTAGAGGACCCAACTTTTAATGAAGAAATATCTAAAGCCTGGCAGGATTTATCTGCTAATTGCTCGATTCCTCCTTTCATGACTTTTAGAGATAAGATGTCTTCTATGAGAAAAGTGGTAAAGGCATGGCAATATAATAAAAGGCAAATGGATAGATTGGCTCTTCAGGAAATCCAAAAGGAAATGGATGATATTTCTACAATTTTGAAAGCCAATTCGGTCTCTTTCAGCATGAGGTGCCGATTAAACGAATTGGAAAGAAAAAAGCAAAAATTTTTAAAGGAGGAGGAGGCCTCATGGAGGCTCAAGAGCAGAGCGATATGGCTCAAAGAAGGTGATAGTAACACCAAATTTTATCATAGGTTTGCAAATTCCAGGCGGGAGAGAAACACTATTTGGAAAATTAGTGATGGGCAGGGTGGTTTTCTCTTCTCTCAACAAGAAATCTCAAAGGAGGCGGTGAGACGTTTTAAAGACCAATATAAAAGAAGGGAGTATAGCAGCTTTCAGGATATTTTATGGGGTATTGATTTGTTCCCCAAAATGTTTAATGATGAAGAAAATGAAGTGTTGTTCCAGGCCATAATAGAGGAGGAACTCTATGGAGTTATGAAGGATTTTAAGAAGGATAAATGTCCACGCCTGGACGGCTGGACAATAGAATTCGTCCTTCATTTTTTTGACATCATCAAACTAGATCTTTTAAGGAAGGTTGAAGAAACAAGAATTTCGGGCAACATTCATCACATTACTTCATCCACACAGATAGCTCTCATCCCAAAGAAGTTGGAGGCGATCTCTTTCAAAGATTTTAGGCCGATCTCTTTGTGCAACATAACTTTCAAGATTATCACAAAAATCTTAGCAGAGAGGATCAAAGCAACATTGGCTAGCTTTTTATCAAAGGATCAACATGCTTTTTTAAAGGGGAGGAATATAATGGATGTAGTCGCCATCACTCAGGAAAGCATGTTCTCCATGCTCTCAAATCAATCTGAAGCAGCCATCTTAAAAATTGATTTGCAAAGAGCTTATGACTGTTTAGACTAGGGTTTTATCAGGTGTTTGTTAGCAAAGATTGATCTGAAATTGAAGGTCATAAATTGGATTATGGCTTGTATTGAGAACGTGAATTATGTTGTCATTATTAACGGAATCCCGTCCCCTTTCTTCTCAGCGGAAAGGGGGCTGCGTCAAGGATGCCCTCTATCGCCGCTGTTGTTCATTCTGGCAATGAACTCTTTGAGCCTTCATATCAACAAGGTTGTCTCAGAGAATACGTGCAAGCCCATGAGGATATGCAGGAATAACCTCATTTCGCACAATTTATTTGTTGATGATGTGCTTATTTTTGCAATGTTGTGCAGGATTACGTGGACTTGCCTAAATGACATTTTATATAGGTTTCAACGAGCCACCGGTCTGCAAATTAATAAGTCCAAATCCATTCTCTATCACAATGGCGCCAATATGGAAATAGTGGAATGGATTTCGGCTTGGTTTGGAGTTGTTTCGAGGCCAATCAAGGAAGGGGTCAAATATCTTGGTTTTCATCTAAAGGCAAAGGGCTACTCAAAAGATGATTGGAAATGGCTTATTGACAGATATTATAAAAAGATTTCCGCTTGGGAATATAAATGTTTACCTCTGGCTGGAAGAATCGTCCTAACTCGGGCAGTTCTCTCGCAACTTGTTGTTTATTGGGCTCATATCTTTTTCCTTCCATCAAGCATCGTTCAGAAAATGAACAAGATCACTACAGATTTTATTTGGGGAGGCAACTTAGCTCAAGGTAGATATCATCTCACTACTTTGGATAATATTTCTAGACCGAAGATTGCAGGTGGGTGGGGTTTATTGGACTTGAGGACCTTCAGGAAGGCGCTCCTGTGCAGATCTTTGTGGAGGGGCATTTTCGGAGAAGGGCCATGGAGCAATATCATCAAAATGAAATACATGCGGGGAAAAGGCATGGAATATTAGTTTCGTTTGGGGAGGATTGGTGCAAAATATGGTTCTGCCATATGGCTCAGCTTTCGCAAATTAGAGCAATATTTCTTAAGGAATCTGAAATGGTGTTTTAAATCTGGTAATAGAATCCTTATCGAAATAGATCCCATCATGAGCGGGCGTGAGTGCATTTCTATTCCTGAAAGGATCTTATCTTTCCTCCATTGTAAAGGCTTTTTCACATGGGATAAGTTGATCGCGGGCTGGCAAGGCCCTCTCCTTATCTGGAAATCGGCTTATGATCTTGGTTTATCGGAGTCTTTGAAAAGTCTTTGGATCCCTGTTAGGGACATTCTGAGAAGTTGCGGGTTCCTCCGAATCCAAGCCACAAGATTTTTTGGTGTGGAATCTGCCAATTGCAAATTCTCAAGTATGTGTAAAGTATATTTATGCTGATATGATTGGTCTGAAGTTTGTGCACTCCTACTCCACGTTTCCAATAGCGTTTTGGAAATCGGGATGCTCTCCCGAATTTATATACTTTTCATGGCTGGTGTTTTATAATAAAAATTTATCCTGGGAGAATTTAAAGAAAAGGTAGTGGCATGGGCCGAGTAGGTGCCTAATGTGAGAAATAGAAGAGGAAACAAATTTTCACATGTTCTTCCAATGCAATGCTCTCTTGAAAATATGGCAGGAATTGGCTAGTCTTTATGGATTCCCTCTTGTTTCTCATGCTTCTTCTCAAGCTGCTTTCGCCTGGTGGAGCCGGCAAAGAGAATCATTGAGATCGATCATTTTAATTGTTTTATGGTGTGCCTGGAGGTGGAGGAATAATAAACTTTTCAACGGTGCAAAGAAGCCTCTAAAGGATATTTTCATCACATTATTCTCTTATATGACTCTATCCCCAAAATTTTTCCAAAATCGAATGCTGTCAAGAGAAATGTGCAGGTGTTTCCTCTGCTCAAGTTCCCGAGGGCCTTTTTTGAAGGCGCTTCCCAACAAAACACTTGTGGAGCTGGGGTGTTCATTTTTTTGGACGAGAATCTTCACTATAATCTCTCTTGGAATGCAGGTGAGGGTAAAAATAGCTTGGCAGAGGCAAAGGCCCTTGCGAGTCTTCTTGCCTTCTATTGCTTTTTGGACATTCATGTCATTTCTATCTATGGGGACTCCAAAACAATGGTCGATCATGTCAATGGTAAATGTTTCGTCCAATGCCCTCACCTCGCTGTATGGATGGATAGGATAATGTTTTTTTGGAGTCTTATGAGGGTGTCTACAATTTAGCACATCTTTAGAGCTCAGAACCAGAGGGTGGATTGCCTATCAAAGGAGGGTCTTCTTCTGGAGTCAGGTGCTTGGTCCTTAAAGATTTCAGATGGCGAGGAGTCCTATATCATTCTGGATTTCTATATCCCGGGATTTTAAAGTCTCTCTTTTTTTATCCTTCTGAGCCGTTTTTGTTCCTATCTCTTTTATGATCCTTCCTGGCATCTGTATGATCTGTTATGTCTATATCTTTCTCTGTTTTTTGACCTCAGCTGATGCTGGAGATGTCTTTTGTCTTGGCTATCTGCTCTGTAGATCCATCTTATGGGTTATATGTCCTATGTACTATAATTTGTATGTATGTTCTATCTGTAGTTGTTATACAAACTCAATATAATACAATTCAGCTTTTTCTCTATGAAAAAAACCCTATTATGGTTTAATAATCCCTTTCATCTATTTCTTGTGCAGACCTCCCAGTAGCAGTACCAATGACAATAATCATATCCCAGTGTCGACTTCACTCATATATATATTTTCGGCTTCTCATTCTCATTGAATAATGTATTTCTTGATGTGCGTTTTGTGGTTAGTATGGCCAACATTGGACATTTTGAGGTGATATTTGGATTCTAAAGGAATTAAATTATTTTCTTACACCAAAATAAAATTGAAATAAAAAATTGAATCTAAAAAAAATTGGAATGAGGACCATGCCCTAACTTGTCTCACGCAATTAGCAAATAATGTTAATGTAAAAATTTTGGATTATTTTGCTTTGTACTTTAAAAAAGACTAAATTTACCATTATATCATTAAATTGGTATTGAATTTGTTTTTTGTTTTTTGTTTTTTTTTTTTTTTTTTTTTTTTTTTTTTTTTTTAATAAAATTATTTTTATATTATTTTTATAAAATAATATAGTTATATGAATGAAATGGTTGAAAAATGTTAATTTCAATAAAAAAATGTTATGTGTCATTTGTAATATTGAGAATTTATTATAGAGTAATATCTCATTATAATTAGGTCGGACATAACATATTCAGTCAACATTCTAAGTTAGCTCATGACAAAACTTCTTAAAATCTATTGGAAGTCATTCCATATGTTAAATGAAGTGTTCATTTTGGTATTAAATATAATGATGATTTTGATATTGAGTTGATAGGTTATTCTGATTGGGCTAGAAATCTTGATGACAAAAGATCAACTTTAAGTTATGTATTGAGCCTTAGATCTAGGATAGAGTCATAGAGCAACAAGAAACAACCAACTATAAAGCTTTGTTTAGTGTTTTTTATGAAACAATTTGGTAACATGTGGGAGAAACTAGAAAATGCTAATGATTATCAAATTTGATAATCAAAGCCCCATCACACTGACCAACAATTTTGTGTATCATGTAACATCCAAGCATATTGATTTTGTTAGGGGAAAGATGAAGTTTAAAGAAATTGATTTACTTTATTGTAATAACCATGAAAATGTGATTGACATATTCACTAAGCCTCTATAAAAGGAAAATTTTGAAATATGTAAGAGTTTGTTAAGCATGGTAGAGAACACATTTCACACATTTCTCATTAATATAGTGTTAAAATAATGGAGAAATTTAAGAATTCATTATTATTAAGATTTTTTTTTGTGTACCATGTAACATCTAAGCACATTGAGATTCACTATGATTTTGTGAGGGGAAAGATGAATTCTAAAGAAATTGATTTACTTTATTGTAATACCCATGAAAATGTGATTGACATATTCATTAAGCCTCTATAAAAGAATAATTTTAAAATATGTAAGAGTTTGTTAAGCGTGGTAGAGAACACATTTCACACATTTCTCATTAATATAGTGTTAAAATAATGGATAAATTTAAGAATTCATTATTATTAAGATTTTTGTTATGCTTTGTGATTGTTTCATTAAGATTGTGTCTTAATTAGATAGATCATATTTTTTAGGAGTTCATTTAAACTCCTAAAGTACTTTATAGTTCTTTAAATGTACTTGATTTATGGTTAGATGAATGTGACAACATGTGTAGGCAGCCTCTCATGTGAACATTGTCTTAACTGTGAGTTGCTTCTTATCTTTCCAAATACTTTGTTTTCTATCTAACAAAATATTTTTTTATAAAATTATGTATTTTTGTGTTGATTCCAATATGCCCATACTAAAAGTCAACTATTAACTTTGTAGCTAAAGTTTTTGATAACTCATCTTAAATATATGATAATTACGTTTTACCATATAAAAAACTCTTTCTATAAATTGTAGGCAATAAACATCTTTATATATTCTATATATGTAACATCT
The DNA here is from genome assembly GCA_000404065.3 of Pinus taeda. Lineage (NCBI taxonomy): Eukaryota > Viridiplantae > Streptophyta > Pinopsida > Pinales > Pinaceae > Pinus > Pinus taeda. Next base: position 594 of record APFE030378058.1, on the reverse strand, counting down.
AATATGACACCAATCCATCAATGCCAGACCTCACCATTAACCTTAAAAATATCTTACTGCTTATGCCTAAATATTTTACTTTCGAACAAATCATTCTTACGATATTAACTCAAAATGCCCTCATCTAGATTTCAAGCATCTAGCAGACAACCATCTTTCACTGGATTGAACGATAAATATTTTACTTTCGAACAGATCATTCTTACGATATTAACTCAAAATGCCCTCATCTAGATTTCAAACATCTAGCAGACAACCATCTTTCACTGGATTGAACGATTCAACAACAAATAATGATAGGAACTTTTAATTGATTTAAGAAATGTGAATGATCAACTTGCCGAGTTTTTTTTGGAGTTGTCTATAATGCGACTTTTTGGAGATTCCGGTGACGGAATCCGGCGGAAGAAATGAGGTTAAATCTTGATTTTTAGCAGTTAAAATGGTTTTTTAACTGCATATTTGGATTCAGCGCCCTGAAAAACCCCTGGGAGCCATTGATTGTGCAGAAACTAGCTATTAAACTTGGGATTCCAATGAATTGCTGCCGGATTTTGACCGGAAAAATCGGCCGGAAAGGCTTTCAAAAAGTCG
>APFE030378053.1:4566-25160 GCA_000404065.3 Pinus taeda | reverse complement strand
AACCGTCACCTCGATTGTGGGGTGTGCACGAGTGAAAAAATCCAGAGAATTATCCCCCTCTGAAAAAGAAGGGAAAAGAAAGGGATAATTCACCGGAAAAAAACACTCCAAGGTGTACTCGTTTGCTGATCGAGTCCCACATCCTAAGCCTGTTACAAATTCAAGAAAATCATCATACTAGCATCACTTATTACAATTCCCCGCAGGGTGTGGAATCTGGGTACAAAGAAGAAAGATGATGAGAAGATAGAAGGAGAGTTAAAAAACTTTGTTGACTGATGACATCTGATGGTACAGGTGTCCTCTGGATCATCCTTGGGCATGGAGTCTTCACCAAATCATCAGGTGCTACTCCAGTAGTCAACAAGACTATATCCAACCATCAATACATTTGCCAATTAGGAAGCTCCAAGATAAGAAAATGCAATCCAAACATCAAAATTCGTCCATTCTCCAATTTTGTCCACCAAGAAGGAAATGTGAAATTCTCAAGAGAGAGAATGATCCAATTCAAGTGATGATGAGAAATGAACTCTCATAATTTGTATTTATACTTTGCTAATGAGTTCAATTTACCTATTTGAGCCTACATTAGCCCCTAAAATAAAAATAATGTGCAAATAACTAACTTTTGGTGACAAGCCCACCAAACTAGCTCATAAACAAAATAATAAGCCTCTTAAGAGGTTGAATGATCAATAATACATGTCTTAGGGATCTCTAAGAAGCCTAATGAAGTCCATAAGTGCAATAATGATGAATAGGACTTCCAAAAGTAATGGACAACGAGTTGGCTCCTTGTTCTCCGCATAATGAACCCATGGTGCTCCCGATGGGTGTGAGGGCACACAAATGATCTCATAGGTCTCCAAGTAAGTCGAAGATGCCAGTAGACCATCCGTAGGGGCTTAGATGATGGTGTAAGTGATGCCACATCAGCATACAAGTCCTAGGCCATTTGCCAAGTGCATGGTGCAACTCTGGGGTTGGCTAGGCAAAGGTGAACCAAGTGCATCTTCCTCGTCATATAGGTGAATCTCGAGCAATCTCTGAACATCTCTGGGGATCCATGGAGTGTTGTCTACTGCTGTGGAGACCCATGTCTCTCAACACACACCCTACATGTGCCAATGTAGCCCTTTAGATGGTTAGGATCCCGTAGAGGGAGACCAAACCCAAGATGGAAACCACCTATAATCCTGCATAAGATCCAATGCATCCCCTAGCCTTCCTATACAACAATTCTTCAAGAAAGTCGAGTAAAAGAGCTTACAAACCATGGACAACAAGTGGGGAATTCATAATGGCATGCCCTTCCATAATGAGCTTCAACATGTGCTAATGTCTACAAGCTCCAAATGGGGTTAACCCAATATCCTATTAGGTGGTTTCTACTTCTAAAGGGGATAGTATATCCAAGTACACCCTTCAAAAGGTGGTGGCATGCAATAAAGAGATGAATGGAGTAAGGAATGAAAAGGGGTAGCCCTAGGCCACATGCTGGGGTACAAGGGTAGCTAGAAAAAGGGAAGGCCACACTTGGGTATATAATGTACAGGAGGGAGAAATCGTGGTACATGAGGTGCCCCAAAGTTGATTTTTCCACCCTTCTTTATATGTCTTTCTCTTTTTATGATTTTTCTTTAAGTGACTGCTCAAGGCTCAAGGGGTAAGAGCGTGACGTGTGAGATATAGCAGTGGATACCCCCTTTAAGGTAAGGTGGTTCATTGCCCACCAGGGGTTGGGATAATCATGGGTTCCGAAATGATAAAGGAAGCTCATCTAGGGCCTGTAGGAACCAGGGTGATGGCCATGATGATGAGGTAGAGCTCATGTATTGGCTTTTCCCCACGTGGTAAATGTGTCTGCCCTGACCATCTTTTTCATTTTGTGGCACATTTTCCTATTGGATGTGGCCAATTATGCTTTTAATTTTCTTTTTAGCTGCATCAACCTCCAGGGCATCATTCCAGGCTCGACCCAAGTTGCGGTCAAGGGGAAAGGGAAAGATAACCCTATTTGGATCCAGTGGAGGAATGTGGACCCAAGTGGGAGAAATGATGAATGAAGTTATAATGAGTGGAAGGGGAGAAATATATATGCATGAGGGAGCGGGACCTCGCAACCCAAATCGGGGTTTCCCATGTAATACCATCCCTAAAGCCTGAGGTTCAATAAAAGAGATCCCACGAGAATAAGGTCCAAGGTTAAAATCCAAAAGAGATCTAAGGGACAAGAGCACAGACCTAGCCCACTCTTTCTATTGAATCCCCCCATTAATCCGTGCCCATAAGTGTCCATGATAAGCATACCATTAGGTTCGGGAGGCCCACCTTCAAACATACGATCATGAAATATGGGTGAGAGACCACATAGCTTGCTCAAGTGGTGGAGAAATGGCACAACAAGCTAGTTGGTGGCTGCAAGGGGCTGTTGGTTGCCGACTCAGGACCATCTTGGAGAAAATTTTCTCCTAGGGATATAATCCACAAAATGGTGGGTAACAGGGACCACGCAACCAAAATCGGGGTCTCCTATGTAGTACCACCCTAAAACCCAAAGGTTAGTAAAGGAGATCCCACAGGACTAAGATCCAAGGGTAACATCCAAAAGAGGTCTAGGGGAAAAAGGCACAGACCTAGCCCACTCTTTTCATTGAATCCTCCCATTAATCCATGCCTAGAAGTTTCCATGATAAGCAAACTACAATACTAAATTATCAAATGACAAGGTGTCATTTAGGTTTGGGAGGCCCACCTTCAAACATACAATCATGAAATATGGGTGAGGGACCACATGGTTGGCTCAAGTGGCGGAGAAATGACACAACGAGCTAGTTGGTGGCTGCAAGGGTTTGTTGGCTGCCAACTGAGGACTGTCTTGGAGAAAATTTTCTCCTAGGGATATCATCCACAAAATGGTGGGTAAAAGAACCCACTGCCAAAACTTAGCCCAGCTGCAAATGAACTTGGCCCTCTTTAATTGGAACACGGCCTACCAAGGAGCAGCTTCATTTCGTCCTCAATGATGATGGTTCTTGGTCCCCATACACAGTAATTCGTCCCAGGTGATAATTATGTATGCAAACTTGGCCTTGGTGGAGCAAATGGAGAATGTGGCCCTCCTGGAATTGCTTGTACAACTCCTCAAAAGATAAATAAATTGACCCACTTGTGAAATTGGTAACCTAGCCTCAATGAGTGAAGATTTCGGCTCTCTAGCAAGGAAACTCATCCCACCAACAAGAAGGAAGCTCGGCCCTCCCAAAGTGCTATCCAAAATTAGGCTCCCAAACCCCTGCAAATGATTTAGCACAATCTGAGCAATTGAAAATCCAACTAGGGTGAAAGGCCAGCTAGGGTCACATTTAAGTTCACCAAAACTGGTTGAGAACTTCTCTTGAAATTCTTTGCTTGAACTCACTTGAGCTCTGGTTTTGTTGTAGATGAAATTAGTAAATTAGAGTGAACCCCAAAAATGAGCCACTTGTCCCTTTTTATAATTGTTCCTTGATAATGCTTTTTAATTTTAAATTGAGCGTACTTGATTGCCACCTTTTTACAAAACATAATTTACTATTGTCACCCTTTTAGCATAAATGATCAAAATGGTAGGGACATTACATAACCTAATATTGAACATATTTTCTTGGTTGAAAATATAGAATAATGACATTAAGAACAAATATGTGTGCACAAATGGCTTAAATAAGTAAGAAATCCTATGGGTTCAGGGGCAACTTTTGTTGAGAAATCCAGGGCATAGCAATTAAGTGATTTCTCTTCTATTAGTAACTGCTTGTGAGTGATTTTTACTTCTTTAGATTAGGATCTTCTTTTATTTAGGTTATTAGTGTTCTTCTTCATCAAGCAACTATCAATGCATAAACCATAAAGAGACAAGAGACACAGAATATAGGCTATCATCCACGGCCAAAACCTCACCTACTTGAGAGGAAAACCTGAACAAATTCTTCTTCTTATAGAGATTTCAATTGATGAATACCAAGACCAAGAGCCTTGACCGATTCACCACTCCAAGACCAAGACACAAGTTCCCTTGATGAGATCCTTAAACAACGACAATCAACCTTTTTCTCCTTTCCTTTTCTCGGCTCCTCTTCCACTTCGACCTCCTTTTGCTTCAAACCTTCGGCCTCCTTGAATTAGGTATGCAATCCTAATTCAGAAACCCTAGCTTATGCATACGACCTTATCTTATGCCTCAACTTTCTTCTCTTTGGATAGGGTCTTCTTCTAGCTTGTCTTGGCCTCCCTTCTTGACTTGACCTTCTTCCAACTCTTGTCTCGGCCTCCCTTCTAGACTTGACCTTCTTCTAGCTCGACTAGCCAGGAGGATTGCTACTTCTTCTCAGCTTCTTTTTCTGCAACTAAACTCTTGCTGCCTCACACATGTAGATGATATAAACCCTAAAACAAACCAGAAAAGAGCTTGGATTATACTCTTCTTCACTTGATAATAAGCTTCCTTGCTGTACTTTGCACCTTTTTACTTCAGACTAGATGATGACCGAAAATCTGTCCCAGAAATGATGCCAAGCAACCCTATTTATAGTTGTTTCCTCCTCAAATTATCCGACTTGAAGAGGGTGAGACGATATGTCTGTTGGAGGGGTTTATTAATTTCATCTTGAAGCCGACTTGAAGAGGGTGAGCCGACATGTCTGTTGGAGGAGTTTATTAAATTCAACTTGAAGCCGACTTGAAGAGTGTGAGCCGACATGTCTGTTGGAGGAGTTTATTAATTCAACTTGAAAAGAGATGCATGTGCTTGTCTTGGAGGGCTGTTTATACTTATCTAATGACTCATACAAAATGTAACATGCCCAAGAAGGGTCCTTCATACATGACAAACTCAAATTGACTTTTATGACTAGATAATCAATTCTAAAGGCTCACAATGGGAGCCATCACTAAGATAAAATTCATTTCTCATAAAACCCATGAGACAAGCATTACAATAATAATTTTATTTTTCTTTTTTTTCATCAATTACATAAAATCACAATTACACATGTCATTATGAAGACCGAACCTAGTTACACTTTTCAACACCTTTTTCAATACAAATGCATGGGATTCTACTTTAGAGTGGTTTCATTCGATAAAATTCTTTAAATATTGGCCATGTATATGTTCCAGTCAATATACACATGGTCCACCAGCATAATAAACTAATGTTGAATATAGATTTTCTTGGTTGCAAATATAAACTAATGACATAAAGAACAAGTATGTGTGCACAAATGGCTTAAATAAGTAGGAAAACATATAAATAAATATTCAGGAGAATACAAAAAAGGGACAATCTTATTGACGTAGTACAACAGTCATATATATATACCATAAGACTCAAGAGTATAGGTGATGCCCAACATTTGAGATCACACCATTTGAAAAAGGAATCCTTCTTTACACTCAAAGTGGTTTCTTCTACGATAGTTGAACGGTTTGCCCACCAATTAATTACAACCGTCCACCAGCATAATAAACTAATGTTGAATATAGATTTTCTTGGTTGCAAATATAAACTAATGACATAAAGAACAAGTATGTGTGCACAAATGGCTTAAATAAGTAGGAAAACATATAAATAAATATTCAGGAGAATACAAAAAAGGGACAATCTTATTGACGTAGTACAACAGTCATATATATATACCATAAGACTCAAGAGTATAGGTGATGCCCAACATTTGAGATCACACCATTTGAAAAAGGAATCCTTCTTTACACTCAAAGTGGTTTCTTCTACGATAGTTGAACGGTTTGCCCACCAATTAATTACAACCTCATAAAAGGGCTTTAAACATTTCCACCACATGTCCTTTAATTACATTATGGTGTGACAAAATAAAATAAGAGACATCAGAGTCGAAATTCAATTTCAACTACAAACAAATCACAACAAACCTGGGTTAACATCTACCTGCTACCTGTATTCTCAAGTATCCCATACTTTTTATCACATATTTGTATATTTTGAACATGTATGCACCTTTTGGATTTATGCGCAATGAACATTAACATATTTTCTTTCTATCACATGTAAGACATTGAAATAAGTTCTTACTTTGATAACGGAAAATCTATCCTGCTTGACTTCGAAGTGTACTATCTTTTCAAAAATCTTCTCCAGTAAAATTCTCATCTTATGACTGTATCCACTTATAGTCACCTGAAAATGTTACAATGCACCTATTATAACAAGCATTTAATGAAATAGCATAACATAATAATAATTTTATGATGTACAAGCTGTACTTGCATATAATTTTTATATACAAGTATCTTTCACTCCATCAAAGAAAGCCTCAAATAGCATAGGATATTGAACAAGATTCCATGAATTTGCACGAGCATTTAAAAAGTTGCATATGTTGGAAATTGTGATATATAGGAAGGAAAACATAAAATTCCTGATTATAAAATATAATGACTTAGATATGTGATATTATGGTGTTAGTTTTCTCTTGATACAAGGGAAGTCTTAATAATTTACATACAATAGCAGACAATTCAGAACAGAAATAGAGAGAGAGATAAACCATTCATATCACATTTCATTTATTTTTGAAAATCCTTTTATGTGACTATATGAAGGGAATGAATTCACTTCACATTCCAACAATTCTATAATCAAATAGAAAATGAAGTGATAACAATTGATCATCTGTTTCCTAACTAAACATATTAGATAAAACAATTACATATTATATCCCATCACCCCTCCTTAATGGTAAAACTAGAAGAGATACCAAAATTATCTTTAAAACACACAAATTTATCTAGACTATCTAGACTGTGTGGCTTGGTGAATATGTCTACAGTGTCCACATGGGTTGCACAATATTGCAGCACTATTTCTTCATTTTTCACCAGCTGTAAAATGTAGCAACAATTAACTTCTGCAATCTTTGTTCAATCATGAAAAACAAGGCTCTTTACCAACTTCAACAGTCCTTGATTATCACAGTGAAGTGCAGAAATTTGCAGCTCACCAGCGGATTTTCAAGTGCTAGTTTGATAAACATGCATCCATTGATACGAAAATTCAAGTCAATGAACTTGTCCTTGATTGGGATAAAATCATAAAATGAGTGAGTCCTGTTAACTGTGAGGTCCTCATTTTGCCTAATATAATCTATCTTAACCATTATATCAGCATCCTTGATTTGCCTTGAGCTTATCATGAATCAGACATAGAAATTGAAAATTAAGTACACAGGAATACCTAGAACAACAGCATGAAGACAATTCCAATTTCCTCCCGCTCCCATTCTGTTACCAAAAGACCAAAACCACCCAGCCAAGCTAAGCACAACCTTGGTACTCAGATCCAAAATACTTCCCAATTGGAGTATTTTGGTTTCCCATGCCCAAAAGCTTCAGGAATAATGGAATCCCAGCTTTAATTCAGATCTCTAACTCTCATCCCTGTCCTCCTCCAGCCAGAAAATATCCCCCGCTCTGCCTCTGCATGCTCAGAATAAGTAACCCCTTTTGGCAGTCACCGCCTTCTTCCACCGCCCTCCTTAGATTTGATTTTGGAGGAACAATTTTACGCGTAGAGTGAGGTGAGTATATAAATTTTAAGGTCTTTGTCATGTTTAACTTTAATGATTTTGTTTTATTATTTATTTATTTTTTAATTTTTTTATAAAGTTTTATAATAAATTTTATTATTATATATATATATAATATATATATATATATATAATAATTTTAAAATTTTAATTATAATAAAAATTTAATAGTTAATAAATGTTTATGATATTAAAAACTTTGATTAATATAAATACATGTTTATATACATATATATTAATCAATATTTAACTTTTTCTTAATTATTTAATAAATATACTAGTGCAAGACATATGATGTGTGCATATGTAGCTATCATATGCATACATTGTATGCATGCTAATACTCTTTTGCTTATAGACTGAAATGGGTCATCACATTAACCACCCAAGTGAGCAACCCAAAAAAGAAAAATTTTCTCCCCTTTGGTTAGCTAGCCAACCAACAGCCTTATGGTGATTCATAGATAACTTTATTGTTGTCAATACTCTCTCCCATCTAGCATACTTCTTAAAGGAAGGTGGGCCATCTATTTGAGGGTACACTAAGCATTTTTCTAATCATGTGTTTTCATTTAACGTTAATGGTATTCAAATATGGATCACAGGTTAAGTTAGATGATTGAAAGCCCTTGATTGTACCCTTGTCTGCACAGTTCACTTGGGAGGTTATCCTTTGACCCTAGTCTAGTGTAACCTATTTGAGGGTACACTAAGCATTTTTCTAATCATGTGTTTTCATTTAACGTTAATGGTATTCAATTATGGATCACAGGTTAAGTTGGATGATTGGAAGCCCTTGATTGTACCCTTGTCTCCACAGTTCACTTGGGAGGTTATTCTTTGACCCTAGTCTAGTGTAACCTCCCCCGAGGTATTTTCTTTCCACTATCCAGGAGGGGCATGGATAGGAGGCATTAATTGATATAGCATGCCCAAGGTAATCCATATTTGTCATTTTCCATCTATCCCTAATATTCATTTCGATTCTTTGGGTTGATTGTCATTTGTCACTGGTACTGGCACCCTAATCCACATCTCTAAGCCAGGGCCCAAAAACTTTTTCCTAATAGGTTGATGTTGCTAAAATAAATATAAAAGCATATATGACCATGTTACCCACCACTAGTGGGTTACCCCATAGGAGAAATTTTCTCCTATATTTGTCTTCAGCTAGCAGCCGACAACCCCTGACAGCCACCAATGTAGCCGATGTTGTGCCAGATGTCTCTGCTCCCCGAACCAGTCATATGTCCTCTCATCCATCTGTCGAGATCGTATGTTTGAAGGTCTGCCATCCAATCCTAAAAGTATGATTTTTCATAATGCAATTGGGTGCTTATGCTTGTTTTTCTTGGGCACACTTGGGTATGGACTATTGGGTGACTTGAAAGGAGGAAGAATTTTGATTGTATTCTTGTTCTATGATTTTTCATAATGCAATTGGGTGCTTATGCTTGTTTTTCTTGGGCACACTTGGGTATGGATTATTGGGTGACTTGAAAGGAGGAAGAATTTTGATTGTATTCTTGTTCTCTTACCTTCACTGGGGGTTTAATACTCAACCCTAGTCCCATGGGATCTCCCCTACTAGCTCATAACTCGAAGATGGGAACTACTTGGGAAACCAAGATTTTGGTAGCACGGTCCTGTTTTCACGTTCCACATTTTTCACTCCCCTCCGCAACCTATTTCATCATCTTCCCTATTTGGGTCCAAAGGACCACTAGGTCCTGTTGTTGCCCGAATTGTACACCTTTATGCAACAACGTTTAGGGCAGGGGTTGTCACTTTTATCCCTACCCTCTCCGTTTAAGTTATCTCTTTACTGTAGGCTAAGGGGGGTAGTCCCTATGGATGAGATGATGAGAAACTTTTCGGGAACCAACAAGTCTAGGAGATATAATTGAGTGGCCCAGCAACTTGGGTTAAAATTAAGCAACAAGTATGATTATTAAGCACAATTAGATTAGATTCTTTAAGATATCAGCGGGAGACCAATGCATTCAAGATTAATTACTTGCACATATAAATATTAATATGCCCATTTACTGGATGAACAATCGCTGCAAGATGCAAGATATATCCTAAATGAAGTGCGGGGCCTAAATGTAATGTGTGATGCAAGATCTCGGCCAATTTTAATTAGATTCCTAGTCTAGGTGAATTTTTCCTCTTGATTCGTTTGAAGCTAGTCTCGAATGCAAGTTGTAGAGAGAAGCCCAAAGAAAGGAGGCTAAGACCTCATTAATGATACCTCCTATGGAGTTCTAAACACCTAAGTGCCTCTGTACCTACAAGGGATTGCCCATAAGAGAACTGCAAGGTCACCTATGTTAACTATGAATGAGGGTCTAGACTTCTCAAATTGTGTGAAGAAGGTGATCCTATCTCTTTTACAACCAAGCTTATGCTTAGAGGTATATTTTATAGATGCACTTCTAACTTAGAATAAAGGTGCAGATTACGAGTCATTGCTTCAATGAGATTATAATATGTAAAATGCTTCAATATGACAATTTTGAAATTACTTCTCAACACAAGATCACAAGATGACCATAACAAATGAATGAAGCACTTTATAGAACACTTTATCTCAATGAAACAAAATTAGCAATATCAATTATCCAAGAATGCTTATTAGAGCTTCTCAATGTATTTAAAGCCTCTTATATTGATGTTACTTTAGATTACGAACCTATTAGATGTGAAAACTCCGTGAACCAGAATCCCTACTGCAACAACTGATTAAACTTCTTCTATTTGTTAATTACTGAAACAAATTATTCATTGCTTCCTAAAACAAATATCGAAGCTAACACACTGTAGCCTACACCAATTAATAATATGCCCAAAACAAGAACAAAACAATAGAGAAAGATACAACACAAGTGACACAATTATTTTTGGACAAATGTCCCCGGAAAAACCCAAAGTGGGAAAACCAGTGCAACAGATCTGAGGGTTTTTTTATTATGAAGTAGTAAATTTGAAGACAATCACCGGATGCCCTCCCAGCAATCCAGTTACAAAAAAATGTCACTGACAGAAGGATGAGTGAGATCACCTCACTCTATCACTGGAAATCCTGGTTGATCTAGCCCTTGAGTGAACAGCCCCTGGTTGTCTCTGCGTCATTCCAACGTCTCACTATCTAGGAACTGCGTCACTTTCCCTGGCTGCTCAATTTGCCTTTGGAAATATGAATTCTGCTGTCCCGGTCTCACACCCCAGAATCCAGCCACAGAAATCGATCTCCCACTAGATTTTTGGACCTCCTCTTGGCTTCTGCGTGGCCTCTGCGTGGGCCTACGTAGCTCTGTGTCAACCTCTCTGACTTTGCGATGTCACTACTGGATCTCCCTCTGTCTTCTCTACTGAGTATTCTCCAACCGAGAAGAATTCCCTCCGGATACTATCCCTGCCCTTCACAGCAAAGGCTCACTTCGAATCTCTCTCCGGCAGCTGCTTTGCTTAAGAAATTTGATCTTCTGAACTCTCTTTGTGTGTTTTTCCAAGTGACCCTCAAACCTCTTTAAAGAATCTCCTCAATGACATTCAATGGCCCAGATTAAAAACTAATCAATGATTAACATCATTTTTGTTTGATCCTCGTCTTCTTTTAGAAGTTACACCCACAATTTATATTAATACCCTTTAATTATTTTATTTTCCTAAGTTTAGACTTAAGGTCCCTTTAAAAATAATTAATGATTTTAATAAAACTATTTCTGGGTGGAATTTCCCAAAACACATTTTGGTTTCTTTGGAATACATGTGCCTAAGCCTCCTTGCAAAATTTGAGACTTAGAGCATATTCAATGCTACTAGAAATCAACACTCCCTCTTAGCGAGGAATGTGCTCTAGCAATGCAACTTCCTGAAGCATCACTCTGTTGTGTAACATCTCCCTTTGCGCTACTGATGTCTGAAATCTTGTCTACCAACCATTGCACAAATGTTGCATCTGTACTGCTTCTGACTCTACCACTGTAAACACTGCATCTGTACTGCAACTCCCTCTGAAATTCGGCATCCATGCTGTCGCTGGCACTATCATTGCAAACAAACTGCTGTTGCTACTGCATCAGCAATGGGAAAACATCCCAAATTACTGAACTAATTGTGTTCAGTATGATACCATGTGAATGTTGGAGCCTGGTTGCTGCTAGTCTCTGCACTGACCCTCTGAATCTTCTTCGCCGCTGCTGACCTCTGCTCTGTGCCATCTGCACTGCTGTCAACCCTGCTCTACATTGCTCAATCTCTGGTGCTCCAAGCAACTGCAACTGTCTCTCCGACACTCCTCGGTACCATCTAACACTAGTCCATCCCGCTACCACAAAACTGAGCTCTCGTAGAAAGGTAATGATCCAAGAGGTGGGTTCTTCAAGGATCTTGCCCATCTGTAGCTCTTTCAAACTACAGCTCCAAATCTCCCCACCTCCCTCCTGGAGATGTGGCTGCCATCTCTGCTAAATGCAAATGTCGAATAACATTCTCTCTCCTCTGCTCAGCGCTAGACTGGACTACGCACTCCCTGCTGGAGCTTGTAGATATTCCCCTCTCTGCTGTTGTTCAACAAGTGAAAATTTAGACTCCTTGGCTGGAAGTCCTCTGAGGAAGAATTCCCTCAATCGTGCTTCTCTCTCTATTCTGACGATCTTCTGCCCAACAAACTGCCTGCAGAAAAATGCGTCTCACCAACTCTTTCTCACGCTGAGGCTTCAACGATGCTCCCTCTGCCACGACAAGAATTTGATCTGGAAGCCCTTCTCTCTGTCGACTCACTTAAAGAGAGACTGCCTCGAAATTCTGCCCTTCCGGCTTGGACTGCGGAAACCATCTGGGGTTTTGAACTACTGCCTCCTGCAGCTTTTTCAACCTCCCTTTTCTCCTGAGCACTAGGTTCTCTGGCACTGTTCTTCTTGCTTCACCTGCACTAGCTTTGATACCATGTGAAAATTCCATGAACCGGAATCCCTACTGCAGCAACTAATTAAACTTATTCTATTTGTTAATTACTTAAACAAATTATTTACTGTTTCCTACAATTAATATTGAAACTTTCATGCTAAAAGCCCATCCAAAACAACAAGAAAATCCATCCAAACAACAAACTAATCCTAGTCAAAATCGGGTCAGACATACCGTTTTTTCCTTGGGGTTGGCGGAACAGTGCCCGAAAAGTCCCCAAAATCTACCTAGGGCGGATTGGGAATGGCTTGGAAGTCCCCAAGTCCCTAATGAAATCCCCAAAAAATTGGGGACGTTCCCAACCCCTGTAAAATCTCTTGGCACGCGGGAACGTAGGGTACGAGGGATTTTTTGGTAGGGATGAGTTCCCGTGCAACATACAGGTTATCATATGTAATTCACTATTTCCATACAAAAAATAGATATATTATCATTTTTATATTTCTATTGGATCTATTGTTCATTGATCCAATTTTTTGAAATTCTATTGATTTTTGAATTCCAACACATTAAGCATATTTTTTCTCTTAAGGCTCATTTTAGACCCATATTTACTCTACTATTATTATTGGCATTAACTGCAAATATTGACTTATCCCAATCATCAATTTTCATCATTTGTTGAGTTAACGTAATTTATTACTTTCTTTCTATATGAAAAACAAATAGGGCTACGAACAATATTTTTATGTAAAATATACAAACATATACATTCTAATGCATGCTACTTTGATCAATAATATACTGGATGGTATGGTGAATTCCAAGTTCAGAGACCACAAGAACAATACTATTTATACGAAATATTTTGTATCTTTGGAAGAAAAGAAGGTATGCAAAACAAAGATTCCTCTAAATAGCACCTTTTATATACTTCCCATGGGAGCAGTGTCCTAATCTATTTTTACCAGTAGGAGGTGAACCAATTCTAAGTGCAAAACAAATTAAGCAAAGGAAAATTACTCTTGTAGAGATTTTTTTTTTCATTCATATTTTTTTGCTCAAGATAATGCACTCATCTTTTGTATTGAGAGATTGCTATATATTTCATTTTGCATTAATGATCGCTAATTAAAAGAAACATTTAATGAAATATGTACCTTGAACCCGTTACTAGTGTCATAAATATTGTAATAAAGTCCAGCAACCTCCGCATAATAAGCTGAAAAGTAGGTGAAGCAAGACATGTCAGTGGAACAAAAGTGATTGGCAAGGAACTAGTATGAATAAAAAACATTTAGACATTGACATTTTGTTGCTATATAGTCAAAGAAATCAAGCATTTTATCCACACTAGTGTGAGATAATTTTCTCATCTGAATCCAAAATGTGAAAGATCTATTGTTCATTGAAGAGATAAAATATCCACTCCCTAACGCTATCACTGCAAGCATAAACCTTGCAGTTTAAAACGAAAAAATTAAAATTGTTAATAAAAAGGAAACTTATATGGAAATTATTTGGTAATTTCCAAAAGATCAACCTTGTAAATAACTGAAATTTGCTAATTGGATTTAGCATGGGTGGTAGGTAGGAGAAATTGTTATCTCCTTGTTTAGTTTCAAATTGTTAGAAATAGTAATTATTTAAAATTTTTGTATGCATGAAGAGATGGGTTGAGTTAAGTCAAGTCCAATATTAGAAGTCAAGTGTGAGTTTGCAAGGAGCAGTTAGCTAGAGAAAAGGCAAGTCGAGTTAGAGTTTGCATGATCCCATATCTAGTAAGTGTGGTCCCTATGTACCTATGGTTGGGTCATTGTAATGTGTGAAAGCCAAAAGGCAAGAAGAGAGACGAGCCAATATGAGAAATATTTGTGAATAGAAGTTTAATTTTGTATTTTCCTACTCTACCTTTCCATCAAATTGGTATCAAAGTTGAGATCGAGTTTCAAGATCCGAGGAGCTAGAAGGAGGTGAGGAGCCTGCAGAGATGTCACCATATCAAGAGAAAAGAGTCGAGGGAGAGCTAAGGTCTCATAGAATTCACAGTTGTACTCTGCGTGAAAATAAGATTTTTTTTGTTTGAAGGGTGTTGCAGTATCGCACTCAAGAAACTATTAAATTCGTATTATAACATAGGAGAGACGAAGGGAAGCCGTGTTACATCTCTTCGACTTGTTTTTCACTGACACAGACTTCCTCCATTGGCGGGTGAGTTAGTGCACTAACATGGGCCATCATTGTCTTAAGGGGCGTTACTAACATGGCCCTCCTTATCTCATGCCTTATTAGCAAGTTTAAAGGTTTGGTTCATTTATTAAAGGTTTTCTTTTTAATGATTGGAGATTATTTATGGGGAGAATTTCTTAAGTCTTGTGCATTCAAAGAGGAGAAAGTCAATTACCAAGCACGTTACATGATATATTTTGGATTGATGCATTAAAAAGGTTATTACAAGGGTTTATTTTAAGAGGATAAAGACTATCCTAGTTGAAAAGCTTTAGAAACATTTATTCGAAAGAGTTGTTTTGTAATAGTTGGAGATATTGGAGTTTGTTCCCATATATATATTTAGTGGAGCACATATGTTTTAAAAAAACAAAGGTGCATATTATAACAAGGGTTTTATTTGAGCCAATAAAAGGGGTTTTATTTATGGATTTTGTTTGAAAGGATTTATCTGAGTTTTATGAAAAAAAAGGGCCATGTTGTTTGGAGTGTTGTGATCCATAAGAGGAGGTGGAAATAGTCGTCAGTGGTTGTGAGTGTTCTAAAGTGCCACCGTGATATTGATAACATAACCGTGCATCAATTTGTAAATATATTTTTTTTTTATCAGGCATGTCAGTGTGTTGGGTTAGGAAAAATCCCTTGTATCATAAGGATACGTGAATCTGGTGAAGATTGTGCCTTATGAGGGTGCATATTGAAAATCATTTTTTTTTTGGGGGCGATATGGAGAGAAGCCTCATGCAATAAGGAAAGAAGACAAAAGACAGAATAAAGACATCAGTCATGGGTCGCAAAGTGAGACTGAAGCAGACAAAGAAAAGAAATCGAAAGGAAGCGTCAGAGTATTTCAAAGAGGTCATAGAGGTTCTCGCCGCAATTGAGGAATCTAGACAAGCAAATCAGGCAGAACAATTTGAGGATGAATGTATCAAGATGGATCTGGTAACACTACCAAAATTTAGTGGTAATTTTTTTTTTTTGGTTGTCAAAAGCCAAACTTCTCTTCGATGTAAAGAGTTAATTGAGCACTGGTCTAATAACCCATATGATGAAGTATGCGATGCTTAAGTATTGGATTATATAAAATAACCATTGGATGAGAAGTTTTTGTGCAAGGTAGCAAAAGCTACATCTTCCTAGGCAGCATGGAAGAGCCTGGAAGCAGAATTTGGTATAAAGGAAAGTGACATGTAGCAGCAAGTTGTGTCATAATTTGTTGAAGAATCAATAGAGAAGTTAGCTACAGGTTTGAGATTAAATGAGCAAGACTCTGGGAGGACAACAGACCTTGGAGAACCCCACTCAAATGTGAATGATGGTCGTGAAGATTGTAAAAGTGAAACCCATGATGCAAACATGCATATGGATGGAGAAGACGCAAAAAAGATTGTAGAAAGAAAAGATGAAGTCTTTGTGCGTGAAGCAGAGCATGAGCATATAGTTTCTCGAGAACTCCACTGTAACGTGGATGGTGAAGATGATGATGGATCCCACTGTGATGAGACACATGTGGATGATGATTGCAAAGTGAGTTGTGAACTGGTGAATCCAGCAATAAAGCTTGTTGATGATGGTGAAGCTTTTAGTAAAGCAGAGAATAACAGGAGTGATACAGTTGGTAATATTGCAGCTGATGATGACATCTTTGCATTAGAGGTTGAGAAATTTAAGTTTGAGAATGACAAATGGAGTTTTTCATATGAAGTAAGGGTTTGTGAAACAGTGAGTACATCTCTCGTGAATTCAGTAGCAATTGATGAATTTGGTGAAGATGAAATTGTTAATGAGCAGATGCATGTTCCAATATCCCACCATAGAGTGGATGAAATTATGCTGATGTTAATTTTAATGAAGAACAATTAACTAGTGATGAGTGGTTGCACATGATGCAACAAAAACCTCTTACTGAATGTTTTCATTTGGTGAGAAAAGCCCACTTGTGTCTGGAATCCAAGTGGAAGACAACATGTTTGTAGCAACAAAGGTTGGTAAAAAAATGGAAAATGAAAATTATTATGCAATGAAAGAATAATAGAAGGTAGAGAAGAAAGAGGAAGAGGTGAAAATTCTCACTGCATAGCATAATGAATATGTTTTTAACATTGATATTGAGTGTGCATGTAAATTGTTGATTTTGGGTAGCATCGGATGTGCTCTAAGCCTCAAATTTTGTAGGGAGGCTTGGGCACAGGTATTCCAAAGAACCTAGAAAGAGTTTTGGGAAATTCCACCTAGAAGTGATTTTATGAAAATAATTAATATTTTTAATGGGGTTCCTAAGTCTAAACTTAGGAAAATTAAAATATTAATCGGTATTAATCTAATCAGGGGTGGAACTTCTAGAAAAAGCCACGGATCAAGCCAAAACGATCTGAGCCTTTGATTATGTTTTAATCTAGGCCATTGGTTTCCAACAGGAAGATATAACAAGCGGCTTGAGGGTCATTTGGAAAATACATAGAGAGATAGAGAAAATCGATTTTCTAAAGTGAGAAGTTCTCAGGAGGAAAAATTGATTCAAGAGATCTCTTGCAATTGAGGGGCAGGGATAGCATCTTCCGGAGAAAGAGATTATCAATCAGAGATACATCTACAGAGAGAGGCAGTAAGTGATCCAGAAGCCTTGACATAGAGATTGACGTAGGGCCAAAAGGGCCATGCAGAAGTGACATAGAGGCAGAGAGAGAAAGTCGAAATCAGAGCAAAGGGTCAGTTTTAGCAACTGGAAGCCGGGGAGGTTGAGAGCAGTGACTAGGCTTTTGATCGAATTCTTAGCTGGGTGACACAATGCTTGAAAGGGTTGATGCTAATACAGCATAGAGGCAGCACAGAGCTACCGCAGTGCCTGCCAGGGGCATCTCATCTAGTAGCTAGAACATCCGGGAATTTTCTCAGTGATTGTGTGAGGTAAACTCACAAAGCTTATGCCAATATTTATCTCTGTAACTAAATAACCCTATGAAGTATTTAGTGATGTATTCATATTTTGCTACTGCTTAATAAGAATAAACCCTCAAAGTTGCTACACTAATTTCCCGCATTGGGTTTTTCTAGGGACTATTTGTCCAAAAATCACTGTGTCCTATGTGTTGTATTTTTCTTTCTTGCTCAGTATTTTATTTCTGCATATATGTAAATTAAGTGAAGGCTGCAGATGTATTTGCTTCGATATTTACCATAGAACACAGTAAATAACTTGCATGATTTAAACAAGTAGGAGAAGTAACATCAGTTTGCTGTAGTAGGGAATCCGGTTTAGGAATTCTCACATGGTATCAAAGTTAGTGCAAGTAAGACAAGAAGAGTAGAACCAAAAACCCCAGCGTTGAATAGAAGGGGAAATCCAAAAGTTGCAGCATGCAGCAAGTCAAAACCCCAAAGTGTTTGCACATTTCTAGCCGAAGGGCCAAAAATTCGAGGTAGTCTCTCTTCGAGTGAGTTGACAGAGAGAAAAAGCTTCCAGTTCGAATTTTCCCATGGCAGAGGGAGTAGCATTGAGCCTCGACGTGAGGAGCAGTTGGTGGATGCAGATTTTTCAGTGGGAAGCTTTGCAAGACTAAAAAGACGTTAGAAGAAAGAAGCAACATAGCATAGTGAGGGAATAATTCCTCAGTGATTTCTTGCCGAGGAAATCAAAATTTCTCAATTACTGAGCAACAGAGGAGCAGCAGCTTACCAGCTCCATCAGGGAGTGTGTAAGTCAACCTAGGAGCTACGCAGTAGGGAGAAAGAGGGAGTTGTTCAATAGTTTTCAGAGGAGATGGCAACTAGTGGCTTGAGGGATCAAGACAGGTTGGACAGGGCTTCCAACTATGTCATCTAGAAGGCTAGGATGACCTTCCTGCTAGATGAGCATGCCCTCAAGATGTATGTTGATAATGTGGTAGCTGTCCCAACAGATGTAGATCCGCTGAAGAAGTACAGAGTTGAGATGGGTAAGACGAAGAGGATTTTCCTGGATGTAGTCAAGGATCACGTGATGTGCCACGATGTTGGCAAAGGGACTGCTAAAGAGATATGGGATGCCTTGGCCACATTGTACCAGGGATCTTCCGAGCAGCAAAAGATGTACTTAGAGAAGAAGTTGAGATTTGCTCAGATGTAGAAAGGGGAGTGAGTGGATTTGTTCCTCACGAAACTGAAGGAGACCGGTGATGAGATGTTAGCTGTGGGATATACACCTTGTTGTCGCGCAGATTGACACGACAACGCTCAGACTGGGGGCTGTCACTCTGATCCCCGATCCCTCCGTTTAAGCCTGTCTCCCGCGGCTAAGGGGGGTAGACCCTGTGAGATGTTGAAGACCAACTGTCGACCAGTTGGTTGGGAGACACGAGACACGATTCAAAAAATGATTTGATTAGTGAGCAGACCAGTGCCTTAAGAGATTTGTTATTAAAGTGATTGCTTGTTAAATGATATAGGGACATAAACCGTGACCAGCAACCATTTGTCATCAGTGAAATTACATGACCAAAACGATATCCAGCAACTGAAGATTTTAAAAGGTGAATGCTTCGGATAACCACGGGAATCGTAAACCATTAACTGGATATTGATTTCGTATCTCGACTTGAGAAATTCAAAACTCAGCATGAAAGATAAAGCATGAAAACCACTGAATCTGGCAAAAATTAATTTTCCACGAAATCTTTTATATCTTCTGACAAAATTAAAACCAAATTTAAAATTTAATCCTAAACCCTAAGGAAAATTTTTTATCTGATTTTCATTTATATATTTTTTATGACTTTTTAATTATTTTAAAACAAATAAAACAAAATTTATTTTTAATCTAAACTAATCCTAAAAAATAAAATCTCAAACCCTAACTAAATTTTTTTTTTTTTTTTATTATTATTAAACAAATGAAAACCAAATTTTTATTTTTTTTATAAAGAAAAGAAACAAAACTATAAAATAAAAAAAAATTAAATCTAAATCAAATATAACATAACATAAAAACTAGAAATCAAAAATCAAAAACTTTTTGTATTTTATATATATATATATATTTTTTTTAGATTTAATTTAAACATTTTAAAACAAAATCAAATAAAATTTATTTAAAACTAAACTAATCTAACAAAGTATTAACGCTCATATATACAAGACCTATGTTAAAACAAATAATAATAAAAAAAGGAATAAAAAAAAAAATGAAACGTGACAAACAAAAACGCACGAAAGGAAACTATTCTCGACTAAACCTAGCATACCCCTGCAGCCACACAAAAACAACGATTTTTGAAATCTCAAACCCCGACTATGCCCACGCTACCAGGAAAACACGCATGTGTATACCAGAACTCCAGAAATGGATTGAATGAGAACGATTTACAAGACCTACCAGAACCTCACGTTACCCGCATGACAGAAATCGATTTTCGTTATGGTCTGAGCCAGTGCACGTGGAAAACGCACCTTCAGCTTACCTGCTCCCGAACAGAAATTGTTTTGGACTGACAGAAACCACGCAATGCTTAAGAAAAATCGATCTTCTCACACCAAATCGTATTTTGTTGTTGTGCATTCGCAGGTACACAGGTCGACAAAGAAGGGACGAAGCTGATCACGAAATGTAGTGCGTTTACTGTATGCTTGCAGGTGGATCATCGACAGCAGAAAACCTAACGCATTCACAAGATCGAAACCCAAAATCGTGTTTGTTATGTGCTTGAGCTGATCGAACTGATTTTGGTTTGAATCCACGCGTATTTTGCAGGTGAACCCTCAGATTTTTATTTTTTATTTTTTATTTTTTTTTTTTAATTTGGACCCCAAAGTCTTCTTTTATTAACCAGAAACAGATTTACAAGAGAGCTTCTTCAGTCTTTGACT
>APFE030378046.1:108056-139350 GCA_000404065.3 Pinus taeda | reverse complement strand
TAAAGGTATCAAAAATATGAATATTTTAATTAATTTAAAACTAATTATATTATTCTTAATTTAATTAAAATAAATTTAATTAATAATTACATTATTAATATGGAACATCCCAATATTATATTATATGTGAATATGGATTTTTAAAATTTAAAATTTATGTGAATGTGGATTTTTAATGTGATTTTATTTAATATATAATATATATTTGATTATAACCCGAAAAAAATATTAAATGTTATTTTATAATATAATATAATTTAATTTAATTATTTAATTTAGTATGGAGTAGATTTGTAGGTATTAGATTTTTTAAATGTGAGATGTGTAAGAGTTAAATATGTGAATATTTTATATTTGAGGTTGAGAAATATACTTAACTCCCATATAAACATCCTGAAAAAATGTTGTTATATTTAACAAATTTCTTAATCAAAATAAGATCAAAGTAAGAATAAAAACATAAAACTATTAATTATATTTATTGATAATTAATATATAATCTTTAATATATATATAAATAATATATATATATTTTATACTTTTAATTTTCCTTACTCGTAAATAAATTAATATAAAAATAATATGACGTTAAAGGTATTAACTAATATATTACACTAATATCGTTTCAATCTTTTAATGGATATTTAGTGTGATTAGATAATCATTGCTAACATGGTATTGTACCCAAGTTAAAGTGTGTGATATGCTCTTATTATCACCTGTTAATATTTCTTCCTTAATTTTGTGAATTTGGCTTACTTGCTTTTGGTTGATTTGCATTATGGTGTGGTGGTTTTGTTATGCAAGTTTTTAGTTATTCCTTTAGTTGTTTTGCTTTGTTTCTATATATGGGAGCTAGCATTTGTCAATGCTAGGCCATATTTTTACTATGCGTAGGGCCTGTGAGTTGGTCGTAGCATAATTACGCCGTAAGGCGTTTCCCTATGGAATCCATCTCCCTTTTTTCTACCTATCATCCTTGGACACTGTACGATTAGATGTTAGACGATTAAAAAGACTTGAACCATCAATCAAAAACAGTTACAAATTTGTCGGAAGTGTTTTTTCTTTTCTTTATTGACTGGTCTTATACATACAGCATATGTGAAGAGAGCTCATGAAGGGACATCGTCAACGCCGCCCATTCTAGATGCTACCGTCGGAGCTCTGCATTGCTTTTCTGGAGCAAAGGTGTCGTTTCCTTCTAATTGTAATGGAAGGATTCGAAGCGTCTCGCCCTCCCCATCAGCGGCTAAATCAGCCAAATGAATGGTATGTTTCTTTTATCTGTGAATCTACTTGGTTTCTTTGAGTTGGGATTCGGAGTTTTTTGGGGAGTTGGTATTTTTTTTTTTGCTTGACCGTGTTTCGATTTATTGCAGAAACCCATTGGAATGAAACCCCATCCTGCAAAATTTCTAACGATATATCGATGGTATCAGCCAACTGTTGTGGCTTATTCTAATGTGTCTATTTCCAAAGGAGATTTATTATAAGCCACTGAGTTTTTCAAAAGATACCCAGAAATGGATTCTTTTTTATTGATAATTTGTTGGGATTTAAATTATGGAGGTGTCAGCGTCATTTTCAGAGCAAGAGGTCGAAGTTGCAGAGGTGTTATTTGGATTTGCAAGCCACCCAAAAAATGGATTCTGTTTGATTGATAATTTGTTGGGATTTAAATTATGCAGGCGTCGGCAGCATTTTCAGAGCAAGAGGTCAAAGTTCCAGAGGTGTTGTTTGGATTTGCAAGCGAAATTACTAGTGCAGAAGAAAATTTAAATGATTTGAAGGCGGCCTCGTCATATTCTCCTTCTTTGCCTCCAAATGTTTCATCTCCTATGCGTGTATCATCTCCCATTTATGCTTGTCCGTCCCGATTGGCTCAACCGACCGAGGGTATATTTTCCTTTCTTTTGATTGGCTACAGTCTCATGCTTGATCTTCTTTTTTCGTCATTGATTTTTTTAATTGAAATGTACTGAAATCTCTTTGCAGGTCCCAAGAAGAAAAGCCCTCGCCCCACTAAGATTGATGAAATTGGATCCCCTGCTACTCCTGCAATGGCACTCGCTTATTGTCAATCCATGGGGATGGAGATTGGTTCTTCTGACAATGCAGATGGCGTTGGTGGGTTTACCAATGAAATTACAAATGTGTTTCCTCCTACAACTTCTGCAACTCAAAATCATACTACATCTTCGTCCTTTGGTTAGAGATATGGAGAACTGACCAGGCAAACAGTCACAGTAAGCAAAAAGATTAGTGTTGAGTTTGAGGATTTAAATGTTGTTGCCCCCCTACCAGAGGCAAAAATGGCAGATATTCTTGTAAAGGTGGAAGGCGTTTCTGAATCTAAAAGAAATTAGATAGAAGCAGAGAAGATTGATAAGCACACTGATGTATTGCCATTTGAAAATGCAATAGGGAAATTTGAATCTCCAGTGGTGTAAGTCTTTCAGACCACAGATGCACATGCATGCAATTTCCTATAGTTAGGATTTTTTTTTTCCTCCAGTTCCTTAAGCTTCTTCGTTGGATTTCTGTCTAGAAAGCTCTCCTCCAATCGTGGATGCTAAGACTACTTCTTTAGAGAAAATGGAGATAGACCTGATGGTATGTTTTTTTGTCAATTCAATCAACTTTTAATTTTTGATTTTCCTGATAGATAGGGAGGAGGTCTAAATAACTATATGATGGGTTTTTGTTCATGTGCCTCCATAGAAAGAAGCTAGCATTTCAGATATTGACAGTACCATTGTTGTGGTAGACAGAGCCACTACTGAATTTCCAGTAGAAGGAACTATAAGAGTGCTTCACTTTCTGCATCCAACGTTGCGTAGTAGTTTTTTGAAATATGGGATAAATTGCCTATAACAAGGATGAAGTATATTAGTGTATAAAAGTTTATTGTAGACACTTAGGTAAGAATGCATGTCATTGCTGAAGTATATCGTGTAAATTCTGCTTTGTGATTGTAACAGATGGGAATCAACAGTTCATTTGAAGGCAAATCTATATTAGTAGATAAAGTAAGAGATAAGGAGAAAAGGGAAGATAGTTCAGAGTACAAAGAAGGGGAGAAGAGCTCTTGTAAGGGAGACCTCATAGAGGGAAGTGTTGTTGAAAGACATATAAAGGTGGAAAACATTAAGGAAGAAAGTCAGGTAGACAGTATATGAGGAAACGATAATGATTCAAGCAAATTATTGCCACAGAAGCAGGAGGTAATCACCAAGACTGATTCAAGAATGGAGAAACAAGAGAAACCTGGTTAGTGAACTTGCTCTTTTAGTGACAAGAGATTAATCTGAAACTTCAATTTATGGATTTTGTTTTCTTTCTTGTTTTCCATCTAAAAAACCTCTTCCATTAGTCATGGTCACGTTTTCATACTAATATACATCATCATATTTATAATTGTCGGGTTTCATCAGATGTTCCATCTCTCGTCGTTTCAGCTTCATGTGCTGTTAGTTGCTCCACCAATGGAGCTATTGGACCTTCACCCATATCCATGGCTGTAGTAGGGTGGCCTGGAGCCTTATCCAAAGGTGAGAAATCTCTTTAGAGATGACTTATTACTTTGGCTCACTGTTTCCAATAATCCATCTTTTACAATCTCAGAAATGAACTGTGTATATAACTAAAATCATATGTTATAATGTAAAATAGAGGTCGTTTTATGACAAACTAGTCGATCTGATAGTTCCAATAGCGATGAAAAAGTTGCGATCAATTTCCATAATATCATATCGAAAGTTATACTAAACGCTTCATAACAATGAATTGCTGATCTAATGGATCAAATAGTGAAAATTGAAATAAATCTGATGGTTGTTATTCCATATTGGAATAGAAGATGTGAGCACATTAACCCAAAGCTCTTGATCTAATAATCCAATGGTGAAAGGTGAAGAAATATCCAAATTCCATAAGACATCAGAAATTAAGTAAAGTTTAAAAGCAAGTTACACTTTCACTGGATCTGAAAGCTCTCATGATCCATGATTGAAGGTCTATATTCATACCATATTGTAACATACATAGAACATAAAATCAACTTACACTTTTGATATATTGAAGGGTCAGAGTGAGTTGAGATTGATGGTGAATATTCGTATTAGGTTGTAACCTGCAGAGTTTTTAACCATAAGTTACATTCGAGTGAATCTAACAATGAATATCAATAATGGTGATTGAAATGGGTGGAGTTAATAGAATTATAACAAGTGGGTTCCACCTATTATTCCCACTGTATGTTATTAGGTCATTTTAATGGTGGTAATTAATAGAATTTGTACTTACATTCACAATAATGGTTTAAAGTACATAATTTTAATTGTGGTAATTAGTAGAATTTATTATTAATGGTTTAAAGTACATGTTATGACTGGGAATTTTACCGGGTTGTGTAAAGGAAAATCCCAAGGTAACATTGAATTAGTTTTTAGATTGGAAGTGGACCTTTCCAGCTTAGAGAGAGTTATCTCTCATAACTCAGTCACCTTGTGTCACCTCAATAACTCATTATTTAATTAGTATAATGGCTAGATATTATGTACGATAAGAATTAAAATGTTGTAAGACAAAGTGAAATATCCATTGGGCATGGAGTTATGATAATTAGCAAGAAATCTGATGGATCCATTTAAAATGTTGTAGGATAGAATGAAATATCCATTAGGCATGGAGTCATGATAATTACCCCGAAATCTCATGGATCCTCCATTGCCTGGGCATGGATATTAGGGATATTAAGGGTTAAAATGTTGTAGGACAGAGTGAAATATCCATTGAGGATGGAGTCATGATAATTAGTAAGAAATCTGATAGATCCTCCTATACCTGGCTACCGATATTAAAAGCAGGATAGATGAAACTTTCTTAGATTATCAGTGTAGTTGAAAGTTGAATGGGGATGAGAGTCCACTACAGTAGAGCATCCAACGAGGATGAATTCTAAAGTAGCTTTAGAAGGAAATGAAAGTATTTGATTGTAAGAAAATAAAGCATCAATGAGAAATTCTAAAATATTTTCTTTCCAAAAAATGAAAGTATTTGATTGTAAGAAAATAAGACATCAATGATAAATTTCAAATTATTTACTTTCAATAAAAGATTGAAGATTACATATAAAATAAAATCACCTAAAAAGAAAAAAATTCAACATAAAGAAACAGATAGGAAAGTAGCATCTCAAAATTCAATAGGGAAATTTCAATCTCCAGTGATGTAACTCTTTCAGAACACAGATGCACATGCATGCAATTTCCTATAGTTAGGATTTTTTTTTCCTCCAGTTCCTTAAGCTGCTTTATTGGATTTCTATCTGGATAGCTCTCCTTCAATCGTGGATTCTAAGACTACTTCTTTAGAGAAAATGGAAATAGACCTGATGGTATGTTTTTTTGTCAATTCAATAAACTTTCAATTTTTGATTTTCCCGATAGATAGGGAGATAGTCTAAATAACTATATGATGGGTTTTTGTTCAGGTACATCCAGAGAAAGAAGCTAACATTTCAGAGATTGACAGTACTGTTGTTGTGACAGACAAAGCCACTACTGAATTGCCAGCAGAAGGAACTGTAAGAGTGCTTCACTTTCTGCATCCCACGTTGTGTAGTAGTTTTTTGAAATATGGGATAAATTGCCTATAACAAGGATGAAGTATATTAGTGTATAAAATTTTATTTCAACCACTTAGGGAAGAATGCATGTCATTGCTGAAGTATTTCATGCAAATTCTGCCTTGTGATTGTAACAGATGGGAGTCAGCAGTGCATTTGAAGGAAAAACTATATCAGTATATAAAGTAAGAGATCAGGAGAAAAGGGAAGATAGTTCAGAGTAAAAAGAAGGGGAGAAGAGCTCTTGTAAGGGAGACCTCATAGAGGGAAGTGTTGTTGAAAGACATATAAAGGTGGAAAACATTAAGGGAGAAATTCAGGTAGACAGTACATGAGGAAACAATAATGATTCAAGCAAATTATTGCCACAGAAGCAGGTGGTAATCACCAAGACTGATTCAAGAATGCAGAAACAAGAGAAACCTGGTTAGTGAACTTGCTTTTAGTGACAAGAGATTAATCCGAAAATTCAATTTATGGATTTTGTTTTCTTCCTTGTTTTCCATCTAAAAAACCTCTTCCATTTGTCATGGTCACGTTTTCATACTAATATACATCATCATATTTCTAACTGTCGGGTTCCATCAGATGTTCCATCTCTTGCCGTTTTAGCTTCATGTGCTGTTAGTTGCTCCACCAATGGAGCTGTTGGACCTTCACCCATATCCATGGCTGTAGCAGGGTGGCCTGGAGCCTTATCTGCTCTTGGGTATGAACATCTCTCTACCCTGTTATGTTGATGATGTTGTTTTGTTGTTGCTTCTAATAAGCAATCATTTTCTGAGCTAAAACAAGGATTTTTTCAGCAGGTATTTTCGACCAGCGGTGGCTACTTGGCCTAGAACATCTCTGCCTGGAATGATGCCTGTTGATGGAAACTTGATGAAAGGCATACAGGTAGCTAAATTGTTTCCACTGATCCTTTAGTTGTGGACTAATTTACATTGCATGGTGAGTCCTTGTAATTTGTTGATTATCGATGTACGCTGGTCAATTATTGGTAACGAAGAAGGTGACATGCAGGCTTTTATATTTTATATTTTATTGCGAAGTTATTTGTGGCTTCCTTAGGGTTGATTTTCCCATGCTTTGAACCTGTCAGATCATTGGACTGTCATAGCTCTTGGCGTGCACGTTATTGTTGTATCTATGAATGGGTTTTTCTGCTTCTTGGCTTCGATCATGACCATTTGGGGTGGCCTTCTGCACTGATTTCCATCTGCCTTCAACATCATGAGCTAAAGAGTCTATGTTGTGTTTTGTCTTATAAGTTGGTATGTGTTCTGTTTGATCATTCTTTTGTGTCTTCGATCATGGTTTCAATATTCTTGGAGTATTCCTGGATATTGTCTTCCAATTGAGGTGTTATATTTGTTAAAATATGTTCACATTTTCTCATTTTATCATGTGATAAATCAGTGGGGATAATGAAATGAAGGAATTGGGATATCGGTTTTATGTTGTCCTTCATGAAACGTTGTTCAAGTTGACATCTTTGAGACTTACCAATATATTCTCTGATGAAGGATTCGTGGTAGAAGGACCTTGAAAAAAACCTCGTTCCTCAGATTTTGGCAAAGATGATTAGATTTCAGAAATGACAAATCAAACACATGTAACCATCAGTGTTGTTAGATTTATCACCAGCAAAATCTAACACTAAAAATTCAAATTCACCAAAGAGTATTTCAGAGGAAAGTCATTGTCATAATTGAGTAATATTGAGGACAACTACAGATTCGTGCTACTAGCATTTTTCCAGGGAAAATAACCTTGAAAATTGAAACCCAATGACACCCTCTATGATGAAACCAAAAATACCAGAAACCCTTGTCTTCTCGTCAGATCTACCAAAAGATTCATATAACCGTAAGTAATTTCGATACTCTTCCACAAGAATCCTCAACAAACATATCAGCCTTCAACAGTCCAAAGGTGAGAAATCTCTTTAGAGATGACTTATTGCTTTGACTCACTATTTCCAATAATCCATATTTCACAATCTTAGAAATGAACTGTGTATGCAAATAGCCACGCTTACAAAGATAGAATTAGATAGAAATGAGGGTGATGAATATGAAATATACAACCAATTAATAGGATTATCATTGCTATCATTGTTATATTCATGCATAAGTCAATGTTACTCTTACAACATCAACAAATCGTTAAGGATTTGTCACACAAGGTTTCTGTCTTGTGTCAAGGTCTTTAGCTATTAGTGCTATTAGGGAAGCTTCAGACCTAGGATCACAACTTGAAGAGAAGAAACTGGTAGAGCCTCCTAATCTGAAGATAAATATCACAGATACCCAAAGAAAAGCTCGTTCTTCTCAAGTAATGGTGCTTCTAAGTTTTCTACTGAGGCACGACAACACAAAATTGTACATTACTTCCTTTCTACTTTCAGAGGGGCAATGTACACTCTGAGTAGCCACTTGTGATATTAAAACAATGAGCTCTGAGGTCAATATAATGCTCAGACTTATTGAGAACAAGAGCTAGAGATATTCAATAGAAAAAGATGGAGATGGGAGTTTCAATAGACAATCTTCTTCAAACAATTTCAGCTCACGGAATCAGGAATTGATTTCAATTATTATGCCTCTATATAATTCATTCTCTGATGAAGGAATCGTGGTAGAAGGACCTTGAAAAAAACCTCATTCCCCAGATTTTCGCAAATATGATTAGATTTCAGAAATGACAAGTCAAATACCCATAACCAACAGTGTTGTTAGATTTATCACCAGCAAAATCTAACACTGGAAATTCAAATTCACCAAAGAGTATTTCAGAGGAAAATCATCGTGATAATTGAGTAATATGGAGAACAACTACAGATCCGTGATACCAATGTTTTTCCAGGGAAAATAATCTTGCAAATTGAAACCCAACGACACCCTTTATGAAGAAACCAAAAATACTAGAGACCCTTGTCTTCTCGTCAGATCTACCAGAAGATTCATATAACCCTAAGTAATTTCAATACTCTTCCACAAGAACCCCCAGCAAACATATCAGTCTTCAACAATCCAAAGGTGAGAAATCTCTTCAAAGATGACTTATTGCTTTGGCTCACTGTTTCCAATAATCCAGCTTTTACAATCTTAGCAATGAACTGTGTATATAACTAAAATCATACGTTATAATGTAAAATAGAGGTCATTTTGTGACGAACTAATCGATTTGATAGTTCCAATAGCGATGAAAAAGTTGTGATCAATTTCCATAATATCATATTGAAAGTTATGCTAAACGCTTCATAACAATGAATTGCTGATCTAATGGATCAAATAGTGAAAATTGAAATAAATCTGATGGTTGTTATTCCATATTGGAATAGAAGATGTGAGCACATTAACGCAAAGCTCTTGATCTAATAATCCAATGGTGAAAGGTGAAGAAATATCCAAATTGCATAAGACATCAGAAATTAAGTAAAGTTTAAAAGCAAGTTACACTTTCACTGGATCTGAAAGCTCTCATTATCCATGATTGAAGGTCTATATTCATACCATATCGTAACATAAATAGAACTTAAATTCAACTTACACTTTTGATATATTGAAAGGTCAGAGTGAGTTGAGATTGATGGTGAATATTCATATTAGGTTGTAACTTGCAGAGTTTTTAACCATAAGTTACATTCCAGGGAATCTAACAATGAATATCAATAATGGTGATTGAATTTTTAAATGGGTGGAGTTAATAGAATTATAACAAGTGGGTTCCACCCAATATTCCCACTATCTGTTATTAGGTCATTTTAAAGGTGGTAATTAATAGAATTTGTACTTACATTTACATTAATGGTTTAAAGTACATCATTTTAATTGTAGTAATTAGTAGAATTTATTATTAATGGTTTAAAGTACATGTTATCGCTGGGAATTTTAGCGGGCTGTGTAAAGGAAAATCCAAAGGTAACATTGAATTAGTTTTTAGATTGGAAGTGAACCTTTCCAGCTTAGAGAGAGTTATCTCTCATAACTCAGTCACCCTGTGTCACCTCAATAACTCATTATTTAATCAGTATAATGGCTAGATATTATGTACGATAAGATTTAAAATGTTGTAAGACAAAGTGAAATATCCATTGGGCATGGAGTTATGATAATTAGCAAGATATCTGATGGATCCATTTAAAATGTTGTAGGACAGAGTGAAATATCCATTAGGCATGGAGTCATGATAATTAGCCCGAAATCTGATGGATCCTCCATTACCTGGGTATGGATATTAGGGATATTAAGGGTTAAAATGTTGTAGGACAGAGTGAAATATCCATTGAGGATGGAGTCATGATAATTAGCAAGAAATCTGATAAATCCTCCATTACCTGGCTATAAATATTAAAAGCAGGATAGATGAAACTTTCTTATATTATCGGTGTAGTTGAACGCTGAATGGGGATGATAGTCCACTATAGTAGAGCATCCAACGAGGATGAATTCTAAAGTAGCTTTGGAAGGAAATGAAAGTATTTGAACATAAGAAAATAAAGCATCAATGAGAAATTCTAAAATATTTGCTTTCCAAAAATAAAAGTATTTGATTGTAAGAAAATAAGACATCAATGATAAATTTCGAAATATTTACTTTCAATAAAAGATTGAAGATTACATATAAAATAAAATCACCTAGAAAGAGAAAAAATTCAACATAAAGAAATAGATAGGAAAGTAGCATCTCAAGAATCTTTGGACCATAAAATCAAGAATTTATGCCTTACAGCGTTTCCTTTGCAACATTTGATGCAAATGCTAGTTTTATAACTGTATGCATTGTATGCATTTGAAATACGAAAATATAGACATGGATTTTAACTACATACTTTTTAATTATATTTTGGAAATAAAAACATTCACATTTTATATTATTACTATATTATTATTAATCCACGTTGTTGTATTGATTATATTTTGAAAATAAAGAAAAAAAGATTCACATTTTATATTCTTA
Organism: Pinus taeda; assembly: GCA_000404065.3. Lineage (NCBI taxonomy): Eukaryota > Viridiplantae > Streptophyta > Pinopsida > Pinales > Pinaceae > Pinus > Pinus taeda. Next base: position 128,753 of record APFE030378046.1, on the reverse strand, counting down.
CTATATTATTATTAATCTACGTTATTATATTGGAAAAAAAAAAAAAATTGTATTAAAAGGAACCAGGTATATTTTTAGCCGAACATGTAGATTGTTTCCTATGGCTTTGTATTTAAAAGAAAGTAGAATGTTAACCATAGTTTTGCAACAAGAGCTATAACCTTTTTTTAATGCATATTGAAGAAAGTGTTTTCTTGAAATGTGCTAGAGTGTGTAGAAGATTCTAGGAGAATATCCCATAAAAATTGAATATTCGACATAATGTGTAGAAGATTGTAGGAGAATATTAGATAAAATTGAATATTCGAGATAAGGATATTTTGATTCTCTCATACTATATATTTGATGAGAAAGGTCATAATATTTTGGGTTTTGATAATTATGATGTTAGAGTTATTGATGATAGTGTTTGCAAGAAATTATTCTCACTAGCATAGAGGGTGGAGTGGTATCTTTTAAAATGATCTCTTTTACAGTGATTAAAAAAAGATTATAAAAAAGATTATTAAAAGATAGATTATAAGAAATATTATTGCAAGTGATAAGGTCATTATGTATAACTATTATTACATGTAGAGCGGAGATCATTTAACATAATTTATAATCTGTATCTTGTTGTGGGAAATAGGCATGCCACAAAAACATTGTGCTCGATAAACTACAAGATAATGTGAAAACTTATTTACTTCCTTCAATATGTTATTAGTAAGCCCAATTAAATTAACAATGTTAATAATGTAAATTTGTTAACAAATTGCATTAATTGTTCTTACTATATGAGATTTTCTATTTCTTTTTGGTTGTCACTTCCTTTAAAGCTAATGATTATAAGAGTATGGGATAAGTCATTTTGGAATATTACAAGGTGGTAAACTGGTAAAAAAAAGAAAAATCTAATCTTGTGTTTTGAATGAGGTGTAGTAAGGGATATGACATCGATTATTTATCGATTTCTATCCAAAAGTTATCTGATATTGTTATCTATTATCTTATCTCAACTTAGTATGTTAAATCATTTTTTACTTTTCATTTGAAATAATGATATTTTATGTGGTCGGATAAATTGTAGTTAATAGTTTATTTCTATCCAAAGAGTAACCGATATTGTTATTTATTATCTTATTTTAACTAAAATATATTAAATCAATTTTTATTTTTTATTTAAAATAATTATTATTTTTATTAAATCACATAAAATTGTAATAATAATTCTCTGTTGTATGAATTGAAACTAGTGTATCTAATACGCATTGTAATGAAATTATTATATTGTTAAAAATATTATCAAAAAAATTATTTATAAAATATCAGATACTTTCTTTCCATAATACTTGCTAAATATTTCGTTTATTCTTTGCACCCTTAGTGAAGTTGCTAAATCTTTCACTCTCCATTGATATTGAAAATTCTCTCACTAAACTTATCACTTTATTTTTTTTTCAAAATTTAAGTAAAATATAAGCACAATTAATAGCCATTATATCTAGTTTATGATATCTGTAATATACATTTAAAAAAAATATTCTCAACATGTATGATCAATCATTAACTCTTATCTTTCTTTTCTTACCAACCCTAATATTTATATATATATATATTATATATATATATATATTATATTTAAAAACATCTACTCTTTATGTAACTAGCGTAAATGTATTTTCAGATTATCTTTCTTTTCATTTATTCTATTTTATAGTATTATTGGTTTCATCTTTTCTTCAACAAATAACTCTTTGCTTTGGGTGTAAAAATTGCTATGGAATTAGGATTCTCTACAATAAATAAACATAAATTAGCGGTATTTGTATTGAGAGTTTTAAATTAAAGATAGAAACGAGCGGTCTTTGTATTGAGAGTTTTAAATTAAAGCTAGAGACAATTTATTTCTAAATTTATCTTTGATTTATATGATTGGATGAAAATGTATTTTCTGAATGTTTGGCCTTACTGTAAAGTATATCAATAAGCTTTAACCTCCATTATTAAAATATAATGTATATTCTGAATATTTGGCCTAAGAGTAAAGTACATCAAATTTTAACTTTCATTATTAAAGCATTATTAAAGTATTTAATGTTGGAATTTAATTCCAACTGCAACACATAACCGCTGGACAGAAATCACATATTTTAGCTTGTTCGAAGCAGCAAAGTCTCCACTGATATTTTGCACATTGATGAGCATTAAATGCGCAAAATTTAATTCCCCTGCAACTGCCAACTTAAAGGCATCACCGCTTGCTGTAATTAATACACAGATAAGAGTTAGTAGATATTTTGATTAGTTTATTGTTTAAACTCAGATATTTATTTTCCTATAAATATATAGAACAACAGTTCGGTTTGTAAGAGAGAAAAAGAACAGCAGTTCTCTTTTCAAGGTGCAAGAGATTTTGAACAGCATTTCTGTTTTTGTACTCTGAGAGAAAGAGAGAAGGTTAGAAGAACATAGTGAGTGAGTCTCTTCTGTAAATGCACAACAGTGTTGAATCTACAATTTTCAGAGATAGTGAAAATTGATTTCTGGAACTGAAGTGTTCCTTTCTGTAATCCCTCTGTCACGAGGAAGATGAATTTGTATCAGTTTGTTTACTGTTTATGAATATAAGTTTACTGTTTACAAGTTTATTGTTTAGCTTGATTTTTTGTTGCTGTTACACCAAGCGTCAATTGTCTCACTGTAAGTCTAAAGGTGACTTGACGCCAACTATTTTAGTTGTTGTTACACCAAGCATTAATTGTCTCACTGTAAGTCTATAAGTGACTTGATGTCAAATATTTTAGTCGCTGTTACACCAAGCGTCAAAGTCAAAAAGTGACTTGTCGTCAAAAACGCGTTGTCGTTACACCGAGTGACTTGACGTCAAAAATCGCATTGCTGCAACACCACGATCAGCGTTGCTGCAACACCAAACCGTGTTGCTGCAACATCGATTCCAGCAAGCAGTTTTATGTTTTTTCTGTGTTAACAAAAACAAAGTGTTATTCCGTGTTGCTGCAACACCGAATCCTGTTGATACAACACCATTTCCAGAAAACAAAATTTTCAGTTTTCTGTACAGAAACAGAGTAGAAACAGAGCATTTCTTTTGTTGTCTGTTTGTTATGGAATTTAGCAGAAAATTCCAACATGGTATCAGAGCTAGTCTAGGCACTCAGTGAGTCAAAAACAGAGTTTGTTTTTCACTGTAGGAGCTGTAAGAAGTTTATTGAGCAGATTTTTTCCCGCAGAGAAAAGTTTTTGCTTGTTTTTAATTTTACATTCAGTATCTCTTCTTTACCTATACAGAGTTAAGATGACAGATGTTGGAACAGGTTTGACAAATTCCCAACTGCCACAGTTTAATGGGAAAAATCACAGTTATTGGTCCATAACAATGAAAGCATTGTTTGCTTCTCAAGGAATATGGTAGCTGGTTGAAACTGGCTATGCTGAACTTGTAGATGCAACAACGTTAGCTACTTTGACAGTAGCAGAGAGAGACCAGTTGAAGAGTGACAGGAAGAAGGATGCCAAAGCCCTCTTTTTTCTCTTCCAATCAGTACATGAAAGTATCTTTCCACGGATTGCAGCGGCAACAAAATCCAAAGAGGCATGGGATATTCTCAAAACTACCTATCAAGGCATGGAGAAGGTGAAGACTGCAAAGTTGCAAATGTTGAGGAGAGATTTTGAAACACTAAGCATGAAGAAATCTGATACAATAGATTCATTTTTCACTCAGGTTGTTGGGCTGATAACCCAGATAAGATCTCATGGTGAAATATTTGAAGAAAGAAGGACCGTAGAAAAGATCTTGAGATATTTACCCTCAAGGTTTGAAGTTGTTGTGGTAGCAATAGAAGAAACAAAAGATCTCTCACAGTTCATAGTAGATGAACTGAGTGCTTCTCTTATGTCTCATGAACACAGACTGAGTAGAGGAACAGATTCCTCTTTTGAGCAAACATTCAAGACTCAGATGTCTTTCAGCCAAGGAAAAGGTCGAGGCAGAGCAAATAACATAGGTCGTGGAAGAAGCCAAAACAGAAGCAGATATTATCCTGCAAGCACAAGCGGAAGGAGCTGCAATCAGAACCAAGATGAAGTTTCAAGCAAACAACAAGCTCATGGACAAAGGTATGACAAATCCCAAGTCCAATGTCATTATTGTAAGAAATATGGGCACTACGCCAATGAATGTAGAAAAAAACAAAATGACATGAATAGTAGGCAGAATGTTAATTTTGCAAATGAAAAAAATAAGAATCCAAAGAATGTGTTGTTAACATGTAACATTGCACAAGACAAACAAGAAGATATTTGGTTCTTAGACTCAGGTTGTAGTAATTACATGACTGGAAATATTGCAATGTTTGCCAATCTGGATGAAGATGTGAAATCTGAGGTAACAACTGGAACTGATAGTAAAATATCTGTCAAGGGTAAGGGCAGAGTCAGTATCCGGGAAAGAAATGGAGAACAGTTGATTGTGCCAAAGGTATACTATGTACCTGGTCTGAAATGTAATCTTTTGAGCATTGGGCAGCTCATTGACAAAGGTTACAATGTGTTCTTCAAAGATGATACGTGTACAATCAGAGATATACCTCCAAGTAAGAAGATCATTGCACGGGTGCATATGACCAGCAATAGAATGTTTCCTCTCAAACTCAGGGCAGATATGAAGGAAGGAAGAACTATTGCAGCTGTAACACAAGAAGTCTTTCAGAAACAAGTGAAAGATGTGAATTGGTTATGGCACTTGAGATTTGGACATCTCAATTTCGGAGGCCTGAATCTGTTACACAGAAAGGGAATGGTAAAAGGATTGCCGTTGATTGAGAAACCAGAGAGCCTTTGTGAAGGTTGCATCTTGGGCAAGCAACACAAAGAAAGTTTTCTAGCAGGAAAGAGTATAAGGGAAAAAGCACCCTTGGAAATTGTTCACTCTGATGTGTGTGGATCGATGCAAATATCATCATTTTCCGGAAACAAATATGTTTTAACTTTCATTGATGATTACACCAGAAAGACATGGGTGTATACGCTGAAACAAAAGAGTGAAGTGTTTGAGAAATTTCGCCACTTCAAAACTCTTGTTGAGAAGCAGTGTGGGCATTATATCAAAGTGCTCAGAATAGATAGAGGAGGAGAATACATCTCCCAAGACTTTCTACGTTTTTGCAGAGAGAATGGCATACAAAAGCAGTTCACCGCAAGGTATACACCTCAGCAAAACGGTGTTGCCGAAAGAAAGAATATGACCATTCTTAACATGGTTAGAAGTATGCTGAAGGAAAAACACTTGCCTCATGAGTACTGGGCAGAAGCTGTCACTTGTGCAGTTTACATCTTGAATAGATGCCCAACTAAAGATGTCATGAACAAAATACCAGAAGAAGCATGGAGTGGTCAAAAGCAAACTATCACTCACATGAGAGTATTCGGTTGTGTAGCTTATGCACATGTACCGGATCAGCTAAGGAAAAATCTTGATAGTAAGGGGGAGAAGTGTGTATTTGTTGGCTATTGTGATGAGTGAAAAGCATACAAACTCTATAATCCATCCACTAAGAAATTGATAGTAAGCAAGGATGTGCAGTTCATTGAAGATGAAGCTTGGGATGGAAGCTTAGAGAAAACAGTGAATGTGAAGACAATTGTGTCTCATGAAGAAGAACAGGAAGGGACAGTAGCAAATAATCCTTCCTTGGTGGTTTCTCCTCCACCATAGAAAATTCAGCAAACCACACCACAAGCTGGAATTCGAACAACCTTAAGAAGTCAAGGAAGTACTTATTCAAGCACACCACAGGGATCAGAAATACCCTCAAGTTCTGATGGAAATCCAAACAGACCAAGAAGACCAAGATTCAAAAATATGAATGAGATTTATGAACAAGGAGAGGTAAGTAACAATACCGGTCTGAATTCATTATTCGCTTTATATTGTCATGTTGATGACCCAGTTCATTTTGAAGATGCTGTAAATGAAGATAAATGGATTGAAGCAATGAATGAAGAAATTGGTGCAATTGAAAAGAGTAAAACATGGGAGTTAGTGGACCTCCCTGAAGGAAAAGATGTCATTGGAGTTAAGTGGGTCTATAAGACCAAAAGCAATGCTGAAGGCAAGATTGATAGGCACAAAGAAAGACTTGTTGTGAATTGCTACAAGCAGCAACAAGGCAGAGACTATGATGAAACCTTTGCACTAGTAGCAAGGATGGAAACAGTCAGAACAGTGTTTTCTATTGCAGCACAACACAAATGGAAGATTTATCAGATGGATGTTAAATCTGCATTCCTGAATGGAGTGTTAAAAGAAGAGGTTTACATTGAACAACCTCCAGGATATGAAGTTGATAGCCAAGAGCATAAGGTTTGCAAACTGAAGAAGGATCTTTATGGGCTGAAGCAAGCTCCAAGAGCATAGTACAGTAGAATAGATGCTTATCTGATTGAGAATGGGTTTGATAAGTGTGATGGTGAACCCACACTCAACATAAAGGAGAATGACGGTAAGATTATTATTGTTGTTTTATATGTAGATAATCTGATTTTTACTAGCAATGATGCTTCTCTCATTGCTGATTTTAGAACAGTCATGAAAAGTGAATTTGAAATGACCGACTTGGGCTTCTTAAGATATTTTCTTGGAATTGAAGTAGACCAAAGTGAAAATGGTGTTTTGATTTCTGAAGATAAATATGTAGAAGCAGTGTTGAAGAGATTTAACATGCAGAACAGCAAGGCAGCTGTGACTCCAACTGTATTGGGGCTGAAATTGACCAAAGAAGACAACAACAAGGATTTTGATCCAAAATTGTACAAGAGCATAGTTGGCAGCCTTATGTACTTGACTGCAACTAGGTTGGACATTATGCACGCTGTGAGTTTAATCTCCAGATTTATGGAAAGACCGAAAGAGACTCATTGGCAGACAACCAAGAGGATTCTAAGGTATGTGAATGGAATGAAGGGGTTTGGTATTTTACACTCTTCTTCTGAAAGTTTCATGTTGACAAGTTACGCGGACAGTGATTGGGCTGGAAGTGTTGATGATAAGAAAAGCACATTAGGATGTGTGTTTCATATGGGATCGGGAGCCATCTCATGGGCTTCCAAGAAGCAAGCAGTTGTGTCTTTGTCAACATCAGAGGCAAAGTATGTGGCAGCAACAGCAGCAGCATGCCAAGCAGTGTGGCTGAGAAGAGTTCTCAGAGATTTGTGTCATGAACAAGAAAATGACACAACCATTTACTGTGACAATAGCTCAGCAATAGCTTTGTCTAAAAACTCTGTTTTTCACAAAAGAACAAAGCACATAGATACCAAATTTCACTTCATACGTGAATTGGCTAACAATGGTGAGATTGTTTTGCAGCACTGCAGGACAGAGGATCAACTAGCTGACATCTTGACAAAACCATTATCAAAGAAAGGTTTTGATCATTTCAGAAAATGATTGGGTATGCAGCAGTTGAAATTAAGGGGGAGTGTTGGAATTTAATTCCAACTGCAACACAGAATAGCTAGATAGAAATCACATATTTCAGCCTGTTCGAAACAACAAAGTCTCCACTGATATTTTGCACATTGATGAGCATTAAATGCACAGAATTTAATTCCCCTGCAACCGCCAACTTAAAGGCATCACCGCTTGCTGTAATTAATACACAGATAAGAGTTAGTAGATATTTTGATTAGTTTGTTGTTTAAACTCAGATATTTATTTTCCTATAAATATATAGAACAATAGTTTGGTTTGTAAGAGAGAAAAAGAACATCAGTTCTCTTTTCAAGGTGCAAGAGATTTTGAACAACAGTTCTCTTTTTGTACTCTGAGAGAAAGAGAGAATGTTAGACGAACATAGTGAGTGAGTCTCTTCTGTAAATGTACAACAGTGCTGAACTTACAATTTTCAGAGATAGTGAAAATTGATTTCTGGAACTGAAGTGTTCCTTTCTGTAATCCCTTTGTCACGAAGAAGACGAATTTGTATCAGTTTGTTTACTGTTTATGAATACAAGTTTATTGTTTAGCTTGATTTTCTGTTGCGTCAATTGTCTCACTGTAAGTCTAAAGGTGACTTGATGCCAACTATTTTAGTTGCTGTTACACCAAGCGTCAATTGTCTCACTATAAGTCTATAAGTGACTTGACGCCAATTATTTTAGTTGCTGTTACACCAAGCATCAAAGTCAAAAAGTGACTTGTCATCAAAAACGAGCTGTCGTTACACCGAGTGACTTGACGTAAAAAATCGCGTTGTTGCAACACCACGATCAGCGTTGCTGCAACACCGATTCCAGCAAGCAGTTTTCTGTTTTTTCTGTGTTAACAAAAACAGTGTTATTCCGCGTTGCTGCAACACCAAATCCTGTTGCTGCAACACCATTTCCAGAAAACGAAATTTTCAATTTTCTATACAGAAACAGAGTAGAAACATAACATTTTTTTTGTTTTCTGTTTGTTATGGAATTTAGCAGAGAATGATAATGAATTCCATTAACACATCGCAATTTCGTAATTCATAGGAACATGCTTATTTTGCGTTAGCATTGATTCAACTCAAAATCACCTCACCTTAGGTGGGCAGAGAGAAACATGGATTATTTAGGAAACTTTTTACCTATTTTTGATGGCCACATACGAACATTCATTATCCAGGAATCCTTTTATCTATTTAAATCGCTTTCCTCTACTTCATAAATATACAGATTTGGAAAATATTAATGGGTGGCGTGTAATCTTTGTAGTTGGTAAAACATTTAGATGCATATTCAACTTTGATTCCATTAGATGGGCATCCAAATGGTCTAGCCCCATCATTTTTTAGGGCCATGAGACGCTATGTATGGGTTTCATGTTTTTCAATTCACCTGGTCTGTGTTGATGTGATGTTAAAATAATATGCTGTTAAACGGAGGTGTCATTTTTTTTCGAATAATGGATTATATTATGGTGTCGTCATTGATGAATCAGAGCTATTAAAAATGGTGCTGGTTTATTTTTATTTGTCTTAATTTTTTATATGCATATTTTTATTTCATAAATGTTCATGACTATCAAATAAGAATCCCTCATTCTTCGTGATTGAGTGGCACTAGTTGACGTAGGTACTTAGCATAGCTTGGTTTCGTTATTGTGACGTTGTACTTGGCTCAGCTTACTTGTGTATTGACGTTGAGTTAGATTAGCTAACTTTCAGGCTAATGTTTGTTATGCTTGCAATTTTGTTTGATGCGTTGTTTGTTATGTTTTCTATTTTGTTTGATTTTGTTAAAATATCATTTTGTTAATTCGGTTTATGATTTATAATGTATTGGGAATTCAATTTTGAGGTTAGTATTTTTTGGGTTTATTATAACACTTAATAAATTATATTTTCTATTTTCTATTAAATATCAAAAGTATGTGTTTTCTTTTTTAATTCATAAAAAAATCATCAAACTTAATTATATTTTAAACTAATAATTTTTTATCATATTAAGTTTACAGAAATATATTAATATAGTTTTAAAGGAGTTAGGTCATTTAGTTAATATCTATTATAAATGAGGAAAAGATTTGATTGGTAAACTATTGCATATATCTAATGAATTTAGAAGTTTCTAATATTGTTTATTGTTTTGAGGATTAAAAACCAGAAAAACTTTAGATTTTCTAACCTATTTTATTGATGTTATAACATGATTATAAGAAAATTAACATTTTTAAAGATAATTTGAAATAAATAAGAAGAAATTAAAGTTTTATTATTAAAATTGTATTACTCTGAGGTTTAGTTAAATAGATCGAGTTTTTTTTCTCGTTGTCAATATGGAGGTCACATGATCAATTCTCCTCGACACTCTTAGGGTTAGACATTGCTAGTTTCGAAAGAAAGATGTGACTTTCGAATTTTCCCATAAATATAATAGACACCAAGTCTCAGTGAACCACCACAATAAATTAAGATTAAAAAAAAATCCATTAAAATTGCGTTTATAAATCACAATAAAATTTGTTGTAATTTGAATATTTCGAGATGAAATTCAAGTTCAGTTACTTTAAGTGTAATTACTTATTACTCTTTATAATTTTAAAATATTCACAAGATAATATAAGAATTATACTATAATTTCAAAACATTCACAAGATAGTATAGGAATTACACACATCTATGATGATTACATTATTTCTTAAAATTATCTATTATGTATTACTATGGTTTATTAATAAAATTGTTAATAAATAAAACTCATTAAGGAAATCTTTATATTTTAAAAATCATAATTTTAATGAGTAAGTAATGGATGTGAAATTTGATTGAAAAAGAAAGAAAGAGTTAACTATTTTTATGTTAAGTTAAAGTTTCAAAGTAGAGAAAGAATCCCAAAGAAAAAAATATGATATATTATCTGAGAGAAAACATAACATATACCATACTATTTATAGAGATTCAGTATGGGTTTTGTTTACTATAAATATATTTTTATTATATTATGCATGTTTTAAAAAGTTAAACACCATTTCTATCTTTTCTAAAATTTATAAAAATTGGCTTTTTTAAGATTAATATCTCTTGCCATCTTATACACAGCTCATCCAAAACATTTTTCTACGTCTTCTAGAATCATGCGGCTCTATCCCCTATCCTGCAATATTGTATATTGGTCGCGCTGACAATCAGTGTTACTTCGATGTGTAACTAACCACCACTCCCCCGTGAGAATTCATCTTTCCATATCAGCATTACCTATAACATACCTTTCCACATATCCTGACGTGTAATTTTTTTTATTTACTTTACATTAATATATAAATGTGCTTCTGTGGAGTTAAGAAATTATATTTTTTATTTTCTATAAAATATCAAAAGTATGCTTTTCTTTTTAATTTAGAAAGAAATCACCAAACCTAATTATATTTTAAACTAATATTTTTTATATCATATTAACTTACAAATGATATATCAATATACTTTTAAAAGAGCTAGATCATTTAATTAATATTTATTATAAATGAGAAAAGATTTGATTAGTAAACTATTGCATATATCTATTGAATTTAAAAGTTCCTTGCTCTCCGGATTAAAAACCAGAAAAACCTTAGATGTTTTAAGCTATTCTATTTATGGTCTAACATGATTATAAGAAAATTAACATTTTAAAGATAATTTAAAATAAATAAGAAGAAATTAAATTTGTCTCATTAAGATTGTATTACTATGAGGTTTAGTTAAATTGATCGAGTTCTCGTTCCTAGATATTTTGTCAATCTGGACATCACATGATCAATTCTCCTCAACACTCTTAGGGTTAGGCATTACTTGTTTTGAAAGAAAGATGTGACTCTCTTTATGTTTGATTTGTTCGAATTTTCCCACAAATATAATAGGCCCAAGTGTTTGTGAACCACCATAATAAATTAATATTAAAAGAAAATCATTAAAATTGCATTTGTGAATCATAATAAAATTCGTTGTAATTTGAATATTTCAAAGCGAAATTCAAGTTCAGTTTCTTTATGTGTAATTACTTATTACTTTTTATAATTTTAAACTATTCACAAGATAGTACAAGAATTATAAACATCGATGATGATTACATTATTTCTTAAAAGTATATATTATGTAATGCTATGGTTTATTAATAACATTGTTAACAAATAAATTTCATTAAAAAATCGTAATTCTAATGAATAAGTAATGGATGTGAAATTTGATTCAAAAGGAGAGAAAGGGGTTACTATTTTTATGTTAAGTTAAAGTTTGAATGTAGAGAAACAATCCAAAAGAAAAAAATATGATATATTCTGTGAGAAAAAACATAACATATAACATAGTATTTACTAGATTCATTAGATTCATAAGTAGGTGTTCCAATAAAACTGTTAGCTTTGAAGTTGTCCAACTCTTCACCAAGATTCCCTTAGATGAATCTATCCAAGTGGTTAAAAAAGTAGCTGACCCTCAAACTGCGAAATTGGCAAAAATCTGTCTACGCTCCACCTTCTTCATCTTCCAAGGGGAAATCTTTGAACAAACCTCAAGAGTGGCCATGGGATCACCTATTTCTCCTATTGTGGCCAATCTCTTTATGGACAAATTTGGAAAGAGGGCTCTTGAGACCTTCCCATTAAAACCTAAGTTCTGGATTAGGTTTGTGGATGACACCAGTGTGAATTGGCCATATGGTGAAGTAGAGCTAAAAAACTTTTTAAACCATCTCAATTGCATGTTGGATGACATCAAATTTACAATGGAGGTTGAGGAGAATAATTGCATCACATTCTTGGACATCCTCCTTATAAGAAATAAGGACGGTTCCCTAGGACACAAAGTGTTTAGGAAAAAGGCGCATATTGATAACTATCTTCATGCAGATTCACATCACCATCCTGCTCAAAAAATGGGTGTCCTCAAAACACTCTTCACTAGAGCCTGTAGGATATCAAATGAGAGGCACACTAAAGAATAAATTACTTGCTTAAGGAAAATATTTACAAACCTAGGATACAATAAGAAAGACATATTCAAAGCCATCCAAAAAGCCAAATCTGGAAGCAAGAGAGATATATCTAAGCCTCAAACTGCTAATGCCTTCCTTCCATATATTCAAGGTGTCACTGACAAGCTACCCAAAGTTCTCATAAGGAAAGATATTAAAACCTCATTTAAACCCTTGATAACAATTAAGTAAAAAATGAAATTTGTCAAAGACAGCCCGGAACACCTCCAACAAAAAGGTGTGTACATGATCAGCTGCTCTTGCGGAGAGCAATATATAGGTGAAACTCGCAAGTCGGTAAAAATCAGGCTCAAAGAGCATGTTGCTGACATTCGTAATGAAAGGACTCGTTTTTCAGCCTTAGCTGAGCATGCAGGTAAGACAAACGACCACATATGCCTCAAAGACACAAAGATCATTGCCAACGAAAAAAATTATTTTAAACGCAAGGTTCGGGAGGAAATTGAAATCATAAAGCATCGTCATAACCTTAATAGGGATGGAGGCCTAGAAATTAGCAGAAACTGGATCTCTATTCTTCAACCCAATGAATAGAAAGCCCCCGTGTTACATCAAGCCCTTCCCTTTCCCTTAAACCCAGTGGCACTCATTTCTTATAGCATATTCTTCACCCTTCTTTAAATCAATCATTGTTAACATTGGTACAGCATACCCTTACATAAAAAATTAATTAAAAATAAATAAATAAATAAATAAATAAATAAAATAAAAACTAAAAAACTAAATTAATGGAATCATTTATTACCTAAGATAACCATCATTGAGAATAAAAATTAAACTATTGAATCTAAAACTATTTGATACATAACAAAAAATTAAAGCATATCAAAATGAAATATAAGAACTAATTATAATATTTATCTCTAATAAATTAAAACTTTTAAAGAAAAACAAAATTTAAATCATAATTAACATTATACAACATAACCTCACATATAACAACTGTAAATTGATTAATTTAATAACATAAACAACTGACCATTATAAAAAAACAATTAAAATCTTAAAACCTATTTAATAATATAATAAACATAGTCATAAAAAATAATACTAACTATTTAATATTATTTCAAATAGATTAAGTTTATAAATTTATAGACTTTAATAACATGAATATTAAAGACATATAATATGTAATAAAATAACACATAAACGCAGCATCATCAGACTTATTAAATAATTAAATAAAATACAATAAATAATTAAAATTGAATTAAACTAAGTCATCTGTCCTGAAAATTCCTTAAAAACATATTTATAACCAGCACTTCACTTCATTGTAAATCAAGTCCTGAGGATGAGTCTTGTTCTAGAATCGAAACGTAGGCAATGCAAAAAATGAAAACTGTGGAATATCCGAGTACTAAATCTCACCATACCTTTAAAGCATGAACTAATGTTGTTAATTATAGGCCATACACTGAGTAGATTTTCTCATGCTCCCTCAAATTTTGACACTCATAGGCTATCAACTGACCTTACTGCATTAACACTCCTACTCCTTCCTCGAATGTGTGTGTAAAAGTAGAATAGTGGTTGTAGTCAACAGGTGCTTTAGCTGACCAAAACTATTTTGGCATTTTGGTTTCCAATTAAATGTTTTCCCCTTCTTTTGTAACAAGTTTAAGCTATAGGATGCCTTTGAAAACCCAACTAAAAAGCGATGGTAGTAGCTCGCTAGTATCATAAAGGACCTAATATCTACAAGATTCTTAGGAATAGTCTATTCCATAATTGTATATATCATTTCTAGTTGAATGAATATCTCTTCTTGAGTGATCAGATGCCCTAGATACTTTATTTTATCCTTTAAGAACTCAAATTTACTATATTTAGCACATAATTGGCATGCTCACAAAGTTTGCAAGAGTATTTTCAATGTATTTTATGCTCTTCCAAACTCTTTGAATAAACCAAAATATCATAAATAATGATTAAGACAAATTCGTTTAGATATGGGTCAAATATGTTATTCATCATGTACATAAACATGGTTATGGCATCAATTAGCCCAAAAGGCATGACCACAAAATCATAGTTTCCATAAGGAATCTTGAATGCAATTTTACAAATTTCTTCCCCTCTAATTCATATTTAATGGTATCCCTACAATAAATCAATTCTAGAAAATATAGTATCATGCTTAACCTCATAAAAAAATAATTGATTTGAGGGAGTGGGTATTTGTTATTGATGGTTATTTTATTCAATTATAGGTAATCAATATATAGTCATATGGTACCATCTTTCCTTTTGACAAAAAGCACAAGAGTTCCCTATGGTAACACATTAGAACAATTGTATCTAACAACTCTTGCAATTGAATTTTCAACTTAGATACCTATGGGATGCTCATATGATATTGTTCCTTAGATACTAGGGTGACCTTGAGAATTAATTCAATGTTAAATTCGATATCCCATGTATGCGGTATTCCAGGGATCTCCTCAGGAAAGACATCTGCAAAATTTTGGACAATGGGAAGATTTTCCAAAGTTGTTTTCTTTTCTTCAAAGTTAGCGTATCCTACCTAAATAGCAAAAATTTTGCAACCATTCCTAATAAATTTCTTCAATTGTGAGGTTGTAAATTATCTTAACAGTATACGTCTTGTTATCCTTTGAATATCCTCCCTAAAACCATCGTTGCTAATGCATCTAATGGTTTATTTTTTTAGTTTACAATGGACCAATATTTTTCCACTCAGTCCAATTACAAGTCAGAATTTCATAAGACCCTAAGTGTAAAATATTTAAATTTGTCTCTATTGGATGTCTTGCAAATTCTAGAGGAATCTTCCCAACCTTTGTTGTTACTTTTCTTTTATATTTAGTGGTTAACAAAGATGACCACAGATGCTTTAGTTTACTAACTTGCAATTGAAATCATTCCATGATATTTGGGATAATATTTCTTAAAATTGTAAAGGTGTCAATTAAAATTGATACCACATGATTGTATATTTTTCCTTCAAACTTTATCATTGTGGGTTGGTGCTTGCTTGTGGGTCCTCCAGGGTAGTGTTGATCTTGGGAAAACATATTTCCACCTCTTTTATAGTATATGATTCTTTAACATTCTATGCTTGTTCTATATTTTCAAGGTAAGTGTAGTGTTTGAGGTAGTGTGATTCCACACAACACAACACTATATTGGTCAATTATATCATTTGTTAAAATCAATTTTACTCGAAAATTCCAATTGTTTGGATCTAGTTTGAGATTTGGATTCCTTCTACCCTTTTCTAATAAATTTACCCTTCTAACCTCTATTGAAACTCTTATAATCAAGAGACTTTACATTCTTACTATTCATAGGGTATTTTTGTCCCTTATTACTTGAACATGGTTTGTTATTCTCTTCTTTTTGTGTGAGTTGTTCATAGAAAACCTGTGATTTATGAATAGCTTCGTCCATGGTCTTGGGGTTATCAAAATGCAATCATTTTTTCATGGATATTGAATGGCTACTTATGGAACATTGTACTTTGGATTTTTAATATTGTATATAGGGAAGACACCTTAGAAAGGAAGTAAATTTTGCAACATATTCATCGATAGAGAACTAACCCAATCTAACGTCATAAAATTATTTGGATTTTTTATCATAATATTGCTCAACAAGGTATTCCTTCCTAAAATTTTGTTGAAAGGTTTCCCACATTTCCCTCTGTTCACCAATTCCATGAACTATCATGATTTCTTCCCACCATCAAGTTGCATTTCCTTATAATTGATGATTTTCATGTGTGCCTTTCAGTTACTACCATATACTTAAATATGAAAATACATGTTAATATTTACTAACCACAATTTTGTTACTTCCTTGGACTCACCATCATAAGTTGGGGGTTTAATTTTCCTAAATTTCCTAGGAGCTTTGTTCTTTGTCTTTTCACCAATTTATGTGTGATTCCCTCAGAAATATTTTTTAGATTGCTCGTTCTTAATTTCCTTGTCACCTTCAGATTCACGTCTAAGAATATTCTCATGAATGTTATCATCTCCCCTCCTATATGATTCTACCTCATTGTCATTATCATGATTTCACACTCAGGTCCTTTTATTATGTATATTATTTAGGATTCTTTTTATTCTTCAGTGATCCCTCGTTATTGGTTCATTTTTTGCCCTTATACTAGCTACTTTGCTCTTAACAACTACACAATTTTAAACAATATTTTAAATGTGGACCAAGATTCCTCCCCTAATTTGACCCACATTTTTAGATTCAGACCTAAATGGGGTATGAAACTGGGTCTTATAGGCAGAGTGGTTATTTTACAAGCTCCTCTTCCTTTATGTGAAACATGCAACACAACTTTGTTATTTTTTTCAGTTTATGCTGAAATAGGCCACAATGTTGTAACTATGGATTTGATACCACTTGTACATATGTTTCTACATATCAAAACATGTAATGTTTTTTTTTACTTTACATTACTATATACATATATCACTACCATCATTTACAATCACAATACACTCAACAAACGTATATAGGAGATGACATGGAAACTCTAGTGACCCACTATGGGGAGGATTATGGTTTCACTTAATCATCGATGCACGCATGAAAAACTCTTGTTGTTAACCTAGTCATTATATTGTTTAACTTAAAGACTTATTAAGACCCATTGTGGTCATCTGAATTAGCTGAACATTGATTTTAATATGTATATAAGCATGTCTTTACACCACCAAACATTTTGGAATGGCTAGTTGCAATGCAATGTGGGTTATGGGAATTTGTGTTGATGGTTTTTCACATGATTAGTGATGCTCTTGGTTTGGGAATTGTACCATTATGGGGTAACTAGCCACTCTCCTGCCGCACATCACCACTCTCAATTGTGCTCCTCGACCTTCTGTATGAGATCTGCAATTCCTTTCTTTCAACACCAGAGTATAGTTCAACTATAAATATTCACCATCCTACGATTGTTAAGACTTTTTACATATCCAGTCCTCAGTGCCACAAGGTATGAATATTTTTTTAATTTTTTTTACTTCCTCTGCTTCATAGCGTAATTTCTCTAGGGTTGAATTTTGGGTATAGTCTTTTCTTGAATTCCTTTCCATATTTTTCCATTTGCAAAGGTCGTTACTTTATTTTTTTTGGTCCCATTCCAGCTGGATTTATAAAAAAAATTAGTGGAATCCCTAAGGTCTTAGAGAAGTTACCATTAAAAGTGCATTCACTAGTTTTTCATTTCTCATTTAGGGCTGCTGCATATATAGGGAACCCATTACTAAAATTTTACTATTTATAAACATACATTCGACTTCCTCTATGGTTTTTTTTTGCAATATCATTCATTTTTTCTATAGGCTCTCTAGATTGATGGCTAGTTCCAAATCCTTGTAAATAGGTGAGCTTGTCTTTTTTGTTTCTTCACTAATAAAACCCTTCAGTAGTACCACATCATTAATGGATTCCCTTATTTTAATACTTTGCAGGCAAAACTCTCCACCTTATTGGAATTATTATCCTCTAAAGGTCTTATTTGTCTAAAGCCCTTGGAGCTCAGCATAATGGCTTAGGTTATCATTAAGTTTCTTATCTTACTCATGCTCCATGTTTGCGGAAAGAGGCAACATGTGGTTACTTTCACTTTTTGAGTTATGGCTAGAATAATGTCATTGTTTGGGCCACATTTTCTTGAAACCATGTTATATATTTTTTATAATTATGGTCATGCGTCCTCATATGGTTTTCTTCTATTTTTTTGTAACTTGATAATGAAAGTTCTTGTAGAAGATTGGTTAAGTGTAAATTATCTAGAGGTTATCCTCATTATTTATAATTGTATGTGTGTTCAAAACCATACTAGTTCATAAACAAGAAAAATATTTTTTCATAAGAATATGTTATGTCACTGTGCATCCTCCTATGATTTCATATATGATTAGTTACTTATAATACACTTATTCCTTTTAGTTGTTCTTGGTTATCCTTGTATGTTTAAAAGGTTACAATTTATTTTCTCTTATATATTTATATTAAGATTCTCTCAGTCTATGTGCTATGGAATTCAATTTATTGAAATATTTACTCCTTTCCATAGATACATTGTGCCTCTAAAATAATTTAATTTTAATCCTTTTATGATATGTGGAACACTACATTATGATATTTCCATTTAATCTTCAATGCATTACATGGCTCACTTCTAGAAAATATAAGAAAATATTATTTTTTCTCATAGTCCGTAGTCTGATTAGATATTACAACCAGCAGTATTATGAATATTGTATAGATTATTATTGGGTTTGTATACACTTCTTGTAGTGTACATCGTATGCATTTAATATGCATGATTAAACCTAGTATGGGAGTCCTGAAAGGGTCGACTCTAGGGACCATCCCCCTCTACAATTTTTTTTTCTTCTAAGTTCAAGACTATTACCAGGTTGGTGGATATGTACTTACTCTGTCCATTAAGTTGTGGAACTAACCTAACTCAATTTAATTGTAAGTGTTACAATACTATGGTCTCAAACATAAATAGAGCCACTACAAAATGTAATAGAAATATAACTATATATTAAACCTTTCAAGCAACTTCACTCATCTATTTTAAGAAATTCGATCTGGCACTAAAATCATAGTGGGGAAAATAATGCTCCACCCAACCAATGAGAATTTGTTCCCTCAACGAGTACTCCATTGAGTAAATTTCACATCCAAAACAATTTTCTTGATAAAAATCACACCGAGTACAACATGGGAATTCCTCCTAACAATGTCTTGCCTCTCACAAAGAACATCCCTTTTAAAGATATTATAAGTTCAAAAACTATTTTACCTGGATTTGGCATCCTCTAGCCATGGTCTAGATATATAAGGATTCCACAAATATTTCCCCTCTAATCCTATTTCCAAACCTGTTTTTCCAACTAATATTATATATCTCTAGAACAAGGAATCTCAGCTCGAAAAGACGGCTAGCCATAGCCCTTATTGGGCCTTTCCTAACTATCCTCTAATTACCTAGAATGTGAAGATTATCTTGAGAATCTTTTCCCATCATAATTTAGATGGGTCACAAGTTGTAACATTTTTGTTAATGAAAAATTAAAAAAACATATATCTATATCATATACTCATAACTAGCCCTTAGCATGGACCCATAGTCCATAAAATTGAAAAATTAAATTCAACAGGAAGGTAAATAAAATATTGACATTTACAAGGAGTTTTACATTACGTGACTTGTAACCTCCCACTGGTCTCACAGTATGCCTCGCAAGAGAATGCATTGTCGTTGGGGTTCCCCGAGCTGTGGTCTTGGAAAAGCCTGAGATTTTCTCAGAGCCTTCTCGAAACTTACTCGAATTAACTTGAATATAAATATCTACTTTCATGGAAAATTGAATGAGCTCATAGGTGCAAGGATTTTAACATTGATTGCTAAGTGGTCCTTCAGCCGTGGCATACTCCAAATTACTCCCAATTAGTAGAGAAGATATTTATGCATGGTAGAGCTGTATTGACATATAAATATTTTCTTGGACATGTTTTAACATAGACTGATGAGGTATATCGGGAGATCTCCGCATATCTCAATGACCTCATCGTAAATCATAGAGACCAATCCTTTAAGAATTACGACTTAGCCATGCATTCGGGCCACATTGAATGGATCCTCCTCTAAGGTAATGGGCTTGCCTCTCACGACACGACCGCTCTAATTGATATTTTTACATGAACTTGATTTCGAGATTATACGCATCTTGAATTTTTATTTTTCCATTGTTTATAATCATTTTTTTGTTTATGCAAAAACAATGCATGCATGCTATACCTAGCTATCTTTATCTTGTAAATATTATGTCTTTTACAATAGATCTTTTATTTCAATATCTTATTACGTAGATAAAAGTAAGGCGGTACACAAGAATATGTGATTATGATTGTATTTTGGAATTTTTTTAGGAATGATTAATTTGCGATAGTAGTGAGAGTGAAGTGTGTGAAGTGTTATATGTGAGGTGGTTTGAGGTTCAAATTTCCTGATTTTTTTATGTTTTTTTAAAGAACATATATAAGTATTTAGAGATGGTTAATAATCACCTCGAGATAGGTAAAATCTCTTGACTATACCTACATAAAAATGATAGATAAAAGCTTATAAATTCCAGTCAAACAAGTATAAGACCAACCCAAATATATTATAGTATGTTTTATTTT